>VXAK01010273.1:182275-209140 GCA_013399435.1 Arenaria interpres | reverse complement strand
GGCCGAGCGCCCGCCCTTCCCTGCATTGATCCGGGCCTCTCCCCCCTCAGAGTAAGCAGGAGATCCACCGCCGCTCCGCGCGGCTGAGGAACACCAAGTACAAGTCGGCGCCCGCCGCGGAGAAGAAGGTTTCCACGAAGGGCAAGGGGAGGAGGCACATCTTTAAGTTAAAAAACGTAAGGTGGCGTGTGGCTTTTTTTATTTCTTCTTTTCGTTTGTTTTGCGGCTGGTGTGGGAAGTGTCGGGCCTCAGGGCCCCGCGGGCCCGGGGAGCCCGGGGCCGGGCAGGCCTTGGGGCCGGCGCGTCCCCTGAGGGAGCGGTGACAGGCCTTGCCCGTGTGTTGGACCCCAGCGTCCAGTTTTGCAGCTCCTGTCGCAAAATCAGCCGGAAACCTGGGTAAGAAGCAGTTGTAGTCGCCGCCAGAGCCGGAGTCGGTGCGTTCCTCAGCAGCAGGGGCTCGCCTGCATGACCCACCGGTCCCCACAGCATCCGCCCCTGCAGGCGCCTTGCCTGCGGGAAGGAATTCTGTGTAAATACAAACCAGTCGTGTGCATTTAGTACTTGCTTCTCCGCTTAAAATCCTGAGAATAAAATCTAAAACAGTATAAGTTAACATTTTCAAAGCACAAAAGTAAAGAAGTTCCTCCTCATGTTTAGATGAAACTTGAACATAGGAAGTTCCATCTGAGCATGAGGAGAAACTTCTTTCCTTTCTCTGTGGCAGAGCCCTGGCAGAGGCTGCCCAGAGAGGTGGGGGAGTCTCTGCCTCTGGAGACATTCAAACCTGCCCGGACACGTTCCTGTGGGACCTGCTCTCGGGGGTTGGACTGGGTGATCTCCAGAGCTCGCTGCCAACCCCATATCACTCTGTGATTCTATGTTTGAAATTTTTGCACCTGATTTCTTGTGTTTACCAATTTTCTAAGAAGATGATGTGTCAGTGCGTTAATTCCAGGTTGTTGTATTCTCTTTTGTATTATATGGTTATAACGCACTTGATTTTCCATTTCTCTATTCTTTCTTTAGCCCATCAAAGCTCCTGAGTCTGTGTCCACTATAATTACATCAGAATCAATCTTTTATAAGGTATGGTTTACACAAGTTTGTTTGTGGAAAAAGTCTTCTTGTTTCTGTTTCCAATTTCAAAAATTATCACAGAGAGTGAAAGCGCTAGGGATATATTCACGTACACTGTTCTTCCTTGCCTAGCAGTTGGTAGGGTTTTGCTCTGCCTTATTGCATTGCCATTAAGTCTTGCAAGGTAGTTTACCACAGTAGTTTACATAATTGTCATTGTCCCATTTTTTTCTTCCAAGAAAAAGATGCGTCTGGTAATTACTGCATCCATTACTTACATCCTCAGTAATTACTGCAATCAAGGTTTTTAAACTTTTAACTTTAACCATGCAGAGGCCAAGCAAAAGTGACTATAGCTGATTATTTAAATTTGTGTGGTGTTTCCTACCTCAGGCGCAGAGAATGTGGCTGGTAGAGAGGATGGGTTGTGCTGCCTGAACATCTAAACTGGCTCCCTTCTTGGAGCTGGATGCAAGCAGCCTCGAACGCTCTGGGAACGAGATCTGTTGACTGTTGTAACGAAAGCAGAAGCTGGCCTTCTCACATTGATGCTTGAGAGCGTTTTTACCGGTGTGCCAAGGTGTTAGTGTTCTGAAGTTCTGAAGCTTTGCTTTTGTTTCATTGGAAATGTCTTTTCCCCCAAGGAAAAGGTCAGGATAGCCACTGGGAGAGAGACTGCGCAGCCAGAGAAGTGGCAGGTTGAACTTCCATATCTTCTTTAGAGACGTGGTGCTTTGTGTCTCACATCCCAGATGAATCTCTTGTTTGCTGTTGACTAGTTTGGAGGAGAATTGATATCTTTTCTTGTGTGTTTTTGGGTTTGGTTGTGTTTTTTTTAGAAATTTCTAAGAATGTTGTCAACAGTTTTATTTAACCTGGTCTCTTGATGAAAAATGTTTGTATTTTGATACTTTGTTATGTTGTTGAGAAGGGGATTGTTTGGGGGTTTAAATCTGTTTTAAAAACAAAACCCTCCTGGATGATGCTCGGCAAACTCTGATGTAGGTCGTGCAGGCACTGCATTGTGCTGTGCAAAGCTGTTGTAATATGAAGTGAGCTGCTTTTGCGGTGCAGCCTCAGGCGTTATGGAAGGTGGCAGGAGGTGGATGTGTGTCTTGGGACTCGTTTGCATTCAAATGAGTAAACCCCTTCAACACAGAAAGCCGCTTTTCCTGCACGCACCAGGAAGTTACCACAGTTACTTTTTCTAGAAGGTGGTGTTGCACTCTCCTACTTCTGATGGAATGAGACCGTTGCCACGCTGCAGACAGGAGGTGTAGCTGCTCTACATCCACCTCTCCCAGGACTGCTGAGGGAGCTGTCTTTGAAGAAGATGAGGCCAGGTTGCTTCTGAGGCATTTGGCAGACAGAGACCATGTGGAATTGCTTGCCTAGTCTTAAAAGCAATTCTGGGACTGCACTCAGACTCCTAGACGTTGAACTCAAACTCCAGGACGTTGGGTGATTGTGCACAAGCAGTGCTGATGGCTGCTTAGGTGAGACAGCACTCTTGTCTTATGCTGCTGTTCTTTTGCATGTGGCTGAATTAAGGCTGTCTTTCGAGATAGGGGTAATTGAGATAATTAAAGATACTGATGCATAAGGTACTCGGGAATCAGGATCACACAGCGAAGCTTCAAAAATCGGATTGTTTGATTTAATTATCATTTGTTTGTCTTCTAGGGTGTGTACTATCAAATCGGAGATGTTGTTTCAGTGGTCGATGAGCAGGATGGAAGAACATACTACGCTCAGATCCGTGGGTTTATTCAGGACCAATACTGTGAAAAGAGTGCTGCGCTAACCTGGCTCATTCCTACACAAGCCAGCCCCAAAGATTGTTTTGACCCAGCATCCTATATCATAGGTAATCACTAGGCCTTCATACAGCTACTTATTTATTCCTAGACTAATGTAGAGTTGTATTTTTTTAAATTCACTTTTTAGCTTGTCAGGATCGTTTATGCAATTGCCACGTTTTAGACTCTAATTCTATAAGCATATTGCTTACTTCAATAACCTTTTTTATGTATCTTATGTGTGTAATATGATTAGCACTATTGCAGTGAGTGTGAGTATTTGTGCTCACGGGCACAATTATTGTCTTGCAGCTTTAAAGATCAAATTATTTCTCTGTGGACAGAATCAAAGTTACTGCAATATAAACCTGATATACCGGTCCAAGCTTTTAAAGCGACCTGAGTTAGTTGATCTTCATCTTGGGTACTTAAAATACATAGTGTGCAACCACCAGCATAGAGAGTGCTCTGCTACTGATTATAAAATTATTAATCATTCAGAAAAGTCCTTTTGACAGGCAGGCCACAAGTAGTATCTATTTAAAATACATTACCTAAAGTACTTCATTCAAATAACTGAATGCTTGAAATGGAAAAAAGAAAATTAAAAAAAAAGATCATCCCTGCAAAAATAAAGATAGAGGTTTCCTGCCTCGTATTTGAGGCTGCTTTGCCAGGAAGGTCATTGATTGGAAAAACACATTCTCTGAGGGATGTTGGCTGCTGTTGCATATTTTTAAGTCCTGCATACTCCAATTTTATGCCTTTAAGCTTTGTCTATGAAGATTTTTTATTTTTTTCCCTTAGGACCAGAAGAAGATCTCCCAAGGAAAATGGAATATTTGGAATTTGTGTGTCATGCACCTTCAGAATATTTCAAATCTCGGTCATCTCCCTTCCCTACTGTTCCTACAAGACCAGAGAAGGGCTATATATGGACTCATGTGGGACCTACTCCTGCAATCTCCATTAAAGAAACTGTTACCAATAATTTATAATTTTGTAAAGGAATACTTTGGACAAGTTATTTTGGGTGTGTTCTCAGGTCTGTGAACCCCATACAAGACAGTTAAAAAAAATTCATAAAATGTTCTTTTTACTTTATGGATTATGGTATTTATTTGTTTTAAATTATATCAGAACTTTAAAATGAAAGTTTTCTTTCCATTTGATCTGTCATTTCTGTGCTCTGTTCTTCAGACATTTTTGCTCATTTTGGGACAAAACCACAAGTTTCACATCATCTTCGACTTTGGTGAGCAAATAATTGATTTTTAATGTTGCTTTTAGTGTTCTTGTTTTCTAACTTTCTTTCCAGAGAAGAAGTTAAAAGACATACTCTTGACCGTGCAGCACTTTATATACTTGTTTCATTTAGTTAACTGTGACAGCAGTTTTGTTTACTTCTTAAATAATTTAAGACTAGCTTCAAATAAACACTGAACTTGATCAGTGATGCAGTTACCAGTTTTCTATTACACTGGAGAGGAGTGATCTACTTAGGTTTCTCTTATTCAGACTAAAACCTGTCATCCTCAAGGCGGTGCTCTATTCAACAGCTTGAAATGGAAAAAAGAAAATTCAGCTGAATCTAAAACGTGGGCCCATGTATGTAGCTTCCTGCTAAGCTTTGCTTATATAGGGGATTATATTTCTTTAAAAACTGGATGCAGATTTTAAAAACGATGTTATTTGGCTTTGCCATCCTGGCATCCTCATGGAAGAAATTTATCTGCATTTCCCGAGCAAGCTAACTTCGTTACTACTTGTGTGTGTGTTAGCTTAGTCTCTTAAAATTGATTTTAAATTGTTTTTTTTTCAGTGTTTGCAATCAGTGATGGTAAGAAAGAAATCCTCAATCAATTCAAATGAAAAAAAATTGCTAAGTGAAATAATGACTAATTTTATATCTTGACAGTCTCAGTATCGCAATGAAAATACTAAAAAGCAGAGTGGGATAAAATACCAATGTTAGGGTTTTCTGCACTAAACTTTTCACAAGACCATCAGCTCCAGACACTGTGATGTGCTTGTGTGGCCTGAATTCCCTGGGGTTAGTGGTTCCCGCCTACAAAGGATAGAGCCGTAAGTGGCCTTGTCATTTACATTTGCATATCACCATAGGACCCAGAAGCTCTAAATCAACTTTAGCATATTGTAGGAAAGTCTATGAAAGTTCCATTAGGCTGATGCTTTAACTTAATGAAAAGCTTTGATTTAAGATGAAAACTATTTTGAAAACCAGATAGATTTGTTTCAGTCGGCAGCCTCAGTTCTGCCCTCTTCAAATACAAGGAAGCACAGTCAACCTTAAATTTTAGGGACACTGTCCATAGTTCAGAATGCTCGGAAATCAGCAGTATACTACTAGTATGGAGTTAAATCTTAAGTAACTTCAGTTGCTACATACACGAGACGTGTGCCCGTGCTCAGTGTGTGGCAGTAATTAATCCCCAGGTGACCTCACTGCTGACTTTCCTCTCCTCCCTCTCCTTTTGCTTCCTCTAGATTTCTTTTTTTCTGATTTATCTACATTAAATTAACAATCATAAGAAAGTAAAAATAATGACCCTTAAGAGATGTTTACAGTAACCAAAGTGACTCCCTCCATTCAAATTTTCTTATTTCTCTGTAGTCCACAAGATTTTCCCTCAGGATCACTGTAAGGTCCCTGTGCTGCCTCAGCGTCATCCGTGGAGCGTTGCTGTTCTGTGGGCTGGCCTTCAAGCTCAGCTGCTTTCCTTGGCAAATCCTGGTAGGAGAGGGAAGAGAACAATGCTTTCAACTGACACCAAATGAAAAGTACTCGCTTGCCATTTGCCTTATTTGTCAATAAATTGTAGTAGAAAAGGGATAATTTAGAGAAATATCGATGTATGGTTTATGATTTGAAGTTTGTTTCATGGAATGACCTGCCGATACGCAGGCCTTGGCGCGCTCCGATGTCAAACAGCAGGTCATACGGAGAGGGGACTGGCTGCAGGCTGGCATTGGACACGTAGACCGAAAGGTTAACCAAAAGAAAAGAGTTTGGAGCAGGGTACTGTCTTACTCTTAGAAAAACAGTATGCTGTAGAAATGTTCTACTTACAGCAGCAAAGAGCAGAGCTCCAGGTAGAGGATGTATAACCTGGAACTTCTGTAAGAAAAAGCAAAGAACTGTGAGCATTGCCACTGTGAAACGAAAGCCAGAATAAATTAAAAGTGTGTGTCATCCCTCGCTGCATTTAAATGACCTGCACCACTAAATTTAAGTGTATTGTGATCAGATTAAAAAAAAACCCCACCCCGCAAAAAGGTCTGCACAGTAAAAGCAAAATTATTAAGTTATGTAATAGGTAATTTAAACCAAATGTGAACTCCCTTCACTTCTGCTCCCTGACTGTGACAGGTAAGTGCTTGGTTTGGGAAAATGCGAGACTTAGCAGTCTCCCATATGAGACAACCCACAGGAACTGTAAATACCTCGTTAGCTGTCTGCTCTTGCCATTCGTTAGGGAATGAAATAGGAGAAAAAAATCACACACGCGAAAAAAAACCCCTACTTGTCAGCTGATTAAACGTAAAACTTGTTTTCTAAAAACTTTTGCCAGTCTCCCTAATTAATACAGAAAAGGAGCTCTATGTTTAAATGTTTTTATTTTGTTTGCTGCAGTGTGATGTGAAGCTACTGATGCTGCCCAAAGGTGCGGGCTGACGCGCGTCAGCCTCTCTGGTGAGTGCACAGCAAGGACACCGCCTGGGTGTGGATTCGTAAGGGCAGAGACAGCTGCCTCAGCAATGGGCAGAATGCCTGAGGTGTGTGATGTGTTCCTGCTCGTCAGGGCTCCTGAGGACACCGAGCGCTGGGAGACTGTCTTTACCCACAGTTGGCCAACACATTTTGAACCCGCAAAAATTTTTAGGGGTGGTGATTAATTAACACCAGTGACATGCATAAAGGTAAATCCTGACATTGTTGCAGCTGACTTCAGCTACTGCTCCTTTTCCTGTTCTGTTAATAAGCTGAATAATTCCATAAAACATAGTTAATTGATTTCTAATTCTGTTTTTGTTAACTTCTTAAACAGACTTAAAGCTGTTTCTGCCTTCCTGTTGACACTCATCAATGTTTCCAAGAGAGGCTCTGAGAAAGGAACAGGTAAATGGTGGTATATTCATGAGAGAAACACATTTTGAAATACAATACATTCCGTTTATATGGTTTGACTTCTCTTGCCCTTACTGTAGCAAACCTGTGGACAGAAGAATGAAGCCGGGACAGATTTGTGGGAGAGCGGGATCAGCCCTTGGAGTTTTAACAGTTTCCAGCACAGACTGCTCTATTTTATTTTATTTTATTTTTTTACTGTGGGCATTGCTGGCTTTGAAGATGCGAACAGGACTAGTAGAAATTGAGTGAATAAAGCTGCCATTAAAATTGTGACAACTTAGATTATTTGTAGTTACATGATCTGTTTATAGTACTTTCATCTTCAAAGGCAGCAACAGGGTTGCAAACACAGTTACTCCTCTAACTTGTGTCCTAGTCATCGTATCTCGGGAACGAAGGCATCAGTGGCAGCCTGTTAGCTTAGAATGCTCAAGCAGAGTGTAAGATGGTGAAAGAAAAATGCTTAAATGGTTTAATCTAAAATAATTCCAAGTATTGTACTTCAAACTACAGTCTATAAAGAAAAAAAAAATTTTTGGAATGATGGAACAACCTCCCTTAGTAAACATTATTTTTATTTTAATTTTTGATTATACCGGGAAGTGCTAAAAAATAATCCAAATGGGCAAGTATTCTGATGGTGAGGTCCCCAAAGAGAGTGGATGTGCAGGCAATGCCTGTTACTAAAGCATTATAACTTTGTTTAGATGCATTTGAACAATTGCCCTGTCCTGTTTTTCTCATGTCCAGAACATCAGCCAATAACACGGGAAGAATGACTGACCTCCAGACAGCTTCTCATGGACATCGCTGAAGAAATGAGACCACCAAGAGCAATGTGTCTGAAAATTTCTCATTTTAGGAAAATGAAGGGCAAAACGGACTTGAGCAGAAGGGATGTCACAGGATCCCACGGGGACAGGTTTTGGTGCCCTGCAGCGGAAGGAGCTGAGCTCACCCATTATTCTTCCTTTTCTTGTTTGGTATCCTCTGTGCCAGAGCCCAGGAAGGTTTCATTCCTGCATCACTGGAGGGTGAGTGGATACACTGCTACCGAATTTATGGCCTTGTGTTGGTTTTCATTACGCGATTTTAGTTCTAAAGACAGAACATGCAGCCAAGAGCTAAAATACACAGAGCATCTATAATATACTCAGTAATGCACGGAACATGCAGAGTGAGCCGATGCATACATTGCAGTTCTGTCTGCTTGCAGGAGGAAAACACCTTTTTTGTAGGTGTAGGAAATGGATATTATCCAGGAACGTTTGCCTTGCAGAACAGGATAGAGGTTCCATGACAGAAATAATGCAGACATTTTTTTAAAACTACTTTTTGAGTCTTTTCACTTCTGTATCTACATAGGAGAAATAAAAGAGCTTGAAAAGGAAAAATCATAGACGTCAGCAATGTACTTAGGTCTGTTAAGGTGTAAGAGGCACTCATTGAAGTAATGTGGTTGGCAATTGTACACAGGATGATAATGGCAATACTCATCCCGATGGAAAAAAAGGCAAAGAAAACATTTTAATGACTGATAGCTCAAGTAAATATAGCAAATAATAAGTAACAGCTTTAAGTGCTGAAAGCAAAACTTTCAGACTTCATATAGTTAAAGACTGTTCACTAAACTGTGTCCAGTTTTGGGCCCCTTACCACAAAAAAGACATTGAGGTGCTGGAGCGGGTCGAGAGAAGGGCAACGAAGCTGGTGAGGGGTCTGGAGAGTAAGTCTCATGAGGAGAGGCTGAGGGAGCTGGGGGTGTTTAGTCTGGAGAAGAGGAGGCTGAGGGGAGACCTTATCATGCTCTATAACTACCTGAAGGCGGGGTGTAGAGAAGCGGGGTGTAGNACCTAGACGATTCTATGATTCTATGAAATATTCAATGATTTATTCAAGATATTTTTACATTATTGAAATGGAGTCCTAGTTACACAAAGCCATATGGTTGAAATGAAGCAATGACTCATTTTGGAGATACACTTTTAAGGCATGTAAATAAACACTGTTTTTTCTCAGGTATTTGTCATATATGTGTAAGTACATCAAAAGCACACTTTGGGTGTATATTAAATGATTTATTTTTTTTTTGCCTCTAAAAGGAGTCCCTGATAACATATAAGGACGCCTGTCTTTAACTGGGTGTTGCGTAGATACGTGCAACAGGAAATGATGGATTCAAGGTGAAATGGACACCCCTGTTGTGGTGTGGGGCACAGGAGGGGCAGGAGCTGCTGTCGGAGGGATCCAGCCCGGGGTTAGTCCTCCCAGGTGTGTATATTGTCTGTGTTGGGCTGCTGGGTCCTTGGAGGGGGTGGGAAGGCATGGGTTAAACACCGAACCAACAGAAACTGAAGCATCAGGGCCCCTTCCCCCAAAACAATACCCGATCCCAAAAGAAGTGGGGAAGGATGTACAGACGGTCATCTGGATATTACATGGTTCAGGTGACATCAAAGGGGACACTTCAGGCACCAATGTGCCAGCAAGGCCCGAGAGAAACCAAAGGGGACTTGGGGCCTTACAGCCGTGCGGTGAGTGGGGTCACATCTGCCATAGCCCCGCTGGTTCCTTCCTCCCAGAAGTTGATGCAGAGGTGCCACAGGGGTGTAAGTAAGTGGCTCTCAGTACTGGGCTCTTCCCGGGGGGGTTGCTCTATCCCCTCGAAGGAGGGGGACACCCGAAGGAAAACCGCGTTCGCTTGGAAAGGAGCACAGTATTTTTGGACATGATCACCCCAAGGCTTTTGTGACTCCCTGTCCATTTTCTGTCATCAATTAAAGGAAGTGCTAAAAGGACTGAACACCAAGGACAAGTGGTGAGCCCAAGATGTCATTTAATTATGGCAGAAACAAGCGAGTTTTGAATGTACCAAGCAAGTTCTTGAAGTTGTAGAGAAAATCGGGCTTAAAGCAAATGGTGCCAAAGCACAACCTTTTACAGAGGTGGAATTTCTAGGTACCAGGCTATGTCCTACTGGGTGGGGAATTGCCTTCACCAAGGGAATTATTCATGCATTTAACTCCTGCTCGCCACAGGAAAACTCTGCAGAGATTTTTAGGGCTTATAGGTTTTTGTAAGGAATTTTTGCCAGATTACAGTGTTATAGCAAATCTGCAAAATTTGCTGCAAAGAACAGGAAACGGGCTGTGGGGAGAAGAAGAGGCTAACACTTGGAATAAAATTATTACATCTATAAGAGTCAGAAGAATTGGGAAACACCATCATTGGACTCTACATAAGAAATAGCCTCGGGGTATGCAAGCGGCTGCCCTTTCAGCGTACAGTGTGGTGGACACGGTCAGAATTATTCACCACAAAGGGAATTAGTGACGCCAAACAGGTTAAATGACAAAATGGGACATTTTGGGCTCTTCATGCTTTGCTTTGCTGGGAATACAGCTTTTGAGGGTGTGAAACATGAAAAAAATAGCAGACACATCTGCAAACCCCCTCCAAGGGGCAGTGGGGCTGGTAACAAAGGGAGGATTGGCTGCCAGACAAGTACTGGTTTGTGGCAGCTCTGGGAACTGAACCCGTTAAAGTCACAAAAGAGTTAATTCAGGGTCTGTGACCCAAGATTCCACAAGGTGAGATGCTGCATGTGTGCCAGCACAATCAGCCCTCAGTGAACACCTTTCACATGCTACACAAGACATCACTCTGTGTCTGTGGCCACCAGGAATATGGGGTCACAACTCACTGTGCGCCATAAAATCCCGACGGGTGTTCAGGGACACATCCGGGGAAGGACGGACGCAAGGGGTTTGTGGGCGAAGGGGGAGGGAAACAGGACAGGGACAATTTTTACAAATGGGGCTGGGGGTTCATGCATACGGGACTGGGTAACACACGGAGAAATCCATACACCAAATGGATCACAATTCATAATAAAAACCCCACAGAATCAGGTTTGAGTAATGTGGGAAATCTATGGGGGAGAAGCCCTTACGACCCCCTGAAAGTTCCTGTACCAAACCAGTATCTGCTGGGGAATGGTTTTCATTTGGACAGTGGCTTTGCTGGGAGGAGAAAGCTACCCTCCTCCGGGAAGGCACGCCTGTTGGGCAAACACAGCTGATAGATAAGCGTGTGGCTCCTTGGGCTCCTTTAAAATGAGGCCGGGTCCCCTGTTATGCTGTGCCACGGCGCATGACACCCACCTCCTCCATCCTGGTGAAGTCTGGATGCACACAACAACCAGGAGCCCTTTGGGCTCAGCCGCAGGTCTCCAGTCCCAGCCTTGCTTTGTGGTAACACGGCCTTCAACTTTACAGTGAATATTGCACAAGAAGCAAAGATCACATTTATTGTGGTCGGTGATGTGTTGTATATTATGATTAATGAAGGCCTTAGTGGCCTTACAGAACTGAGAACAAAAATATTAACAGACATAGTACTGCAGCTTCAACTGCTCTTTATAGTTATTGAATAAGAAAGATCAGACAAATGAATTATAGTTTTAATCTATTACCACACAGGCAGAATTGGTACATCTCTTAGCTAACAGAGCACGTCTCTCCAAAATTATGAAAGACAAATGTGATGGACTGAGCAGAAATACTTTCACAATAGTTACTAGTTATTTTTGTATGCTCCCCGACAAAGAATCTTGCAATCATTGAAAACAGAATTTTGTATTTGGTGGCTGTCTTGTATCTGGCTTACCTTCAGGAAGGGTTACATGCATCTCTTGGTTCAGCCCTTCTAGCTGGCGACTCTAATGCCAGGTCTTGGGGAGCAGATGCTTCCTGACTGACTGTTTCCTTCTTGCACTTGGTCTGGAACTTCAATGAGGTTATTTTTCTTTTTGGGATCTTTATTCTCTTCAGTAACAATAACAACTTCTTCACGGACAACATCTCCAGGTGGTTCATGCATCTTGATGAAACGCTGAAGTACTTCAATGTCTGTGTAATGAAACAGAGGAATGACTGGAATCAAGCTGTGGATAGAAAGGTTGTTTTTACCAGAAAACATCAAGGTTACCCTGTGCTGGGCACTGCCCCTCTCTGACTCAGCAAACCCAGGCATCTGTTTGTTACAGATGGCAATTTGGGCTCCCTGAAAGTCTTCTGAGCTCTCCCGTTCAGGGAGTACAGCGCAGGAATCCTCCTCTTTTCTCAGGAAGCAGCTTGGGTTCTCTTTAGGGGAAAACCTACTCCCAGAAGTTCCTGCTGCCCTCCTACACAATCTGTGTTGGTGGTCCTGGTGTCCACTTCTTTCCTGAAAATCACCACCTCTCTGCCTCTGTCAGTGTGACGCCTTGCTGTGCGCAGGCTGGGACCGACCCGGGTCCCACACACACACTCTGGGGCTGCCTGCACCAACGGGCCTGAAATACGTGAGCGGAACCTGCAAACCTCTTCTCTCCCAAGCCCAGATTTCAGTCGGCCATTAAGAAGTAAAGCAAAGATACTCTGTCCCACCCGTTAATCAACACGCCTTTCTCCAGAGCACCTGTTTTCCAAATTACAGGAATCTGCACGTGGAATTTTCCAGTTACCTCTCCTCAAGGCGTCAGGACATGGCAGAGTAAAAATCTCATCTTTCTTGTTTCCACAGGAACGGGATTTTTTTGCATCCTGCATGCGAAGGTAGAATGACAGGAGATCGTCCCTCTTTGCTCTTTTGGTGGGATGCTTCTTCTGGCAGCAGCAGCAGCATCTCGCTGGTTCATGTTCTTCCATTGGGGTGATTCTTGTCGTGCGCCGGATTGTTTCTTCTGCGTATTTCTCACCTTCCAAAATGCCACAAAACAACTAGTAACTATTAATTTGAAAACGAGAGTTGACTGAAGACAGCATGAAGAATGGCCAAGGGAAAGCTTTGTCAATATTTCCCAAGAAACAAGGCCTTTATCAGTGAGATCTTGGCAATCCCTGCACTCCCATCAGTTGAGTGCGGGATGCCCAGGCCAACTGTGATGTCTGACCGGACAGAGCAGTTACGGCATAAGTGTCTAAAAATTAAGTACACATTCAACAGAACATCAGCAACGGTTTTAAGCAAATATCAGGTAGTAAAGCTTATTGAGAAACTTACCCATGTTCATCTTCTGCATGCGACCAGAAGTGGGTTGGTTGGTGGGCGTGTGAGAACGCAAGCCTTTTGTGTCAGGAGGATCAACAGCTTTTTGTGGTGCTGACCCCAACAACTCCTATTTCACTCTCTCTGCTTTCTTAAACCTTGGTTTCTAAACTGCTTAGTAAGAGGGCACTGCTGGGTAAGATAGAAGATTTGTCCCCTGTTCTTCTTCATGACAAGCTGATCACGAACTGTGGAGGAACTGGACGTAGATGCTGTATTTATTGTTGGCTGAAACAAAACCAAAAGCAACTGCTTCACACCTGCAGAGTTTGCAGATCCTGATTGTGGCCTAATTGCTCGCTTGGTGAGATAAGGAGAAATGGTATGTTGAACTTTAACATGTCCATATAAGGCTATAAATAGAAACAAACACTGTGGGCCAATGACAGGAACGCGTATTGCAATGTACTTCCTCTGTGGACTTTCAAGTCAAGCTTAACCTGTTTGCAATGACCTACAGCTCACCCTGAATAAACTGAGACTCTCAGAAAAGGAATCGACAGGTTCACCTCAGCTTTTAGTAACCAACAATCATTTTGACCAACTCACTGCAGTACTTTGAGGTGGAAGCAAGTAATAACGTCTCTTGTAGAAAATGAGTGCAACAAAACTTGGTGCAAGATCTGGGGAAAATCTTTTTAACAAATCTCGTAACCAATTGGTTTCACACCCTGGGGTCACCGCCACAAAGCAATGGCAGGTGTGAGACGCTGGCTTGTTGCTCTGGGGCCCCTGTGGTCTGGTCGGTGCCCCGGCCACCCATGTCTGCCTGAGCGGGGGCTCTGCCAGTCGTGGCCAGTGCAGAGCGTGACTGTCACCCCGTCCCGCTGGTCCCGCTGGCACACACGCCGCCCCCACAGCAACAACCACTTCTCCCTTACAAACCTCTACAGTCTCTCTTTCCCCAACGCTCAGAAGCAGAGTTTCAGATTAACATAAGAACGGATGTATTGGGGCAAGCCTCAACACCTCCAGTATCCAGGAGGTCCATTTTCCTTAAAATTCAACTTACCACGTCCACTTGCCAGATTATTAATACCAGTTCACAGCAACGTACCAGCGTTATGCAAGGCTACGGCCAAAACCACACACCTAATGTTAAATTGTATCAAGTCATTAAATGTATATATGATGTTAATAAACAAGTATATTTTCTAGCTGGGAAATATCTTCCCCTGGTGTGTTTGAAGGTTTGCCTGAAGAATCTGGATTGCATAAAGCATCTGCAGTAGGAGATGTGTAGTCTGTGGCTGGTTCCAGCAGTGTAGCTGCGCAACATTTGCTCAAGTCTCTGAATACCTGTAGAAAGGAAATATAGAGGAAAATACTGACTGGGCATATGGAAAAAAAATTCACCATGAGAGTCATTAACCACTGAAACAGGTTCCTCGGGGAGGTTCTGTAACCTTCACCTTTAGACAGTCTCAAAACTTGACTCAGCAACCCGTGGTCTGATTTGGAAACTGGCGCTGCCTTCAGCTGGAGGCTGTACTAGATAACCCAAGAATTGCCTTTCAATCTCCATTTTTCTAGAGCTCTATATGCTCTGTACACTTCACAAACATCCCCTTTGCTGACAATATAAAGCACTCATTCAAGGTGAAGCATTTTACAGCATGAGATGGATACATTTCTCATATCCAACATGAGCCATGTGAAAACAAGGGGTAGTGGGGAATTCCCAAGTTATAAAGCATGACTTGAAAGAGCAAAAATCCTTCCACATAAAATTTGATTCCTTTACCTCTGATAGAGTAAAAATAAATCTCAAAATTACATTCTGAAAGCTTTAGATGTTTAACATAACCCAGCAAAAGTGCTTTGTAACCTATGCTCTGGGTCAATCTAATAATACTTCTCACTTCATACAAACTCCAAATACGCCCCTCACAAGCCAAGAGAGAATAATTTGGTTTCAACTCGTTATTTATAAGGTTAATGGTTCTTAAAACTTGCATGCCACTACATGCTATTTTAGAAGTAAAACCCACTTACACAAGTAAATCTTATCTACAGAATTGGAGAAAACCAGTCTAATCCATCCAGGTTCATAACAATAAAATGCTCTTCCAGGACTAATCTGGAGCTTTTTATCAAGAAGCTTCTGCCATAATTCAAGTTCAGCTTCAAACGTCTCTGATTTTAGGAACTAAAAGAAGAAAAGATTTTTTATTAAAGGTTGAACAACTGCATAAATTCATTGAAAGGGTTTTCCAGGAGTTGGGGTAACAACATGCACAAGTAGTTTTTACACTTCCAAGTTTTACATATGTATTCCCCCCCCTTTTCAAACTTCTTACATACTTGTCTGAAGCCTGCCCACACATAAAGTCCTCCTGAACTTTGGAGCACAGGTATTCCAACATCTGCAAGCCCATCCACAAGAATATTCTGCGCTCCTTTAAGTTGCTTTTTGTTGGTGGGAAAAAACACATTATCCAACCAATCTATGAAAGCAAGAAAAATGCAATTATTTCCATCTGCAATGGAAAAATAAAACAGTTCAACAGAAACACTCCTAGTGTGGCTAACCTCTGTCCCTAAGGAATTGACTGAGAATGTGCTGAACAGGTCCAGGACAGCTATGGAAGACAGCCAGCTGATTCACAGCTTTCTGAATTTCACCGTTTCTGGTGTACAACACTCCAACTCTGACACTGCTCACAACAAGATCCTTGGAGGACGAAAAGAAGAGAGCGAGGTGCAATTTTTACTTTATGTTTGCACTTTGTCAAGCCACCACATCTAGAGTCACTGTGATGCAGAGGATGAAAAAAACCTTCTGGACTAAATTCTCCAAGTTGCCAAATGGAGTCCCAAGAGTGATAAAAAATGACCAGTAACTTCTAAACAACCCTGTGACATTTACATTTTACACTACCAAAGAAGAAAATAAATTAATAAAGAAAGAGAAAATGAGTTTGGTACCTATTACACAAATTATGTCAGAACAGCTCAATGAATTTTTGTGGAGAAGTATCTTAAAATAAAACAGAAACAGTATTTTGACCTACCTTGCTAAAACCCCACATAAAATGTGTCCGTTCTGGATCCAGTAAACTGAATGAGAAAAGAGGAAGACAAGAACAGTTGTTATAGAAGAATGAGTTATGCATGTTATAAAAATGTTTGAATTGGTAAAACTGTAGTAATTTTTAGTGAAATTCGTACATAATCTTTAAAATGACATGACATTTTTTCCAGAGATGTTTTAACAAGAACTCCTGGGTGTGTGCTGAGGCACCAAGTCACACAAAACAAACTCCACAAAGGGTCAGCCCAGAGATGTCACGGCCCAGTTAAAATCCCAGATTCTCACTGCGCAGTTAGTGCTCACACCCACATTAAAACAAAAGCAGTACTTCCATCAGTGATGATCAACTGCTCTTGTACTTGACAGAGCAGGACTTTTTGCTCACCTGTGCTGCCTTTCAGGCTGGGAAGGGAGACGTGAACATTTTAGCGTGTGCATCCACACAGTGAGGTGCAACTAAACAGCATACACCTCGGTGTGCCGCTGCAGATGACGGCTTAATTCTCCTTTGCGTAACTTCGTGTAAATAGGGCCAAGGCTGGAAATTTCCTTCTTCGGCCTAATGGAGCTCACTGAACTTTCACAATAACAAAAATATTTTTTTTAGGCTTCACTTATGGTTAATCATCTCACATGGGTGAGGCAATACCCAGTCACTCACTGAGTTTGGTTGGACTTGGCAATTTCCCATTGGCATGAAATTTATGCAGTTATACAAAGACAATCATGTACTTTTGGGGACAGACGTTTTATTAGTCACATACCAACAGGTTTAAATGTTCTTGAAATATTTAGCCTTTCTATCAGCCCAACAGCATGCTCCTCAGGGGAAGACTCATGGGAGAAGGTAACTTGCACAACCTTGGGCAACTTTAGCAGCGTTACGGTGAGAACCTCATGCTCAGGCAATGCAACGGGGAATGACACGGGAAAGCAAAGTGGCAAAATGATGAAGGGCTCTGTCAGTTTTTATAGCTATTACTGTATCATACACACATAAGCTGGAAGCAAGAGATCTGCCATTTAAAGCCCTCTATGAAGAAGATCTCTTGTATTAAAGAGTCTCATGTTGCAAAGACTTGGAAATGAGTTTGTTTGAACTATACCCATCACACTAGAGAATCAGAAGTTTGGGAAAAAATGGCATGGGTTCTATTTAGGATGAAATATCTTCTAATCCCTGCTGAGAAATCACAGTTACCAATCTAAGCTAAGAACACTGGTGAAGGCGGTATTGTCATAAACAGACAGCATGTAGATCTCATTACATACAGTTCATATCTACAAATAGAATAATACAGGCATATCAATATATTTTAAAGAAACTTCTTTGCATATATATCCATGTATAATTTCAACTAGTGCCATAGCAAAGTATCCGTAAACACACCTATTTGCTATTATACTCTTCCTACAAATTTTACACAAAGAGGTCACAAGGTGAGCACTTGTGCACCACCAACTTCTATTTAGACATATCCTGTATTTCACAGAAGCAGTAACATTCCACATATCTGAAACAGAATCCAAACGCATGAACCAGTGGTTCTCTAGAATATGTATGGTCCCACCCAACTCTTATTTAAAATTTAAAATGAGCACAGCCATGTATTATAAACTTCTTTACCCTGAAAGATTTCTTCAGTGAGACTTAAGTTAAATGCAGATGTTGGATTATAAAAAGGACTTGTCACGCACTTAAGACAACTCTCCCACGCACTCCTGCTGTGAAAGCCACAGTAAGCTATAAGCTTCGTTATCGTACTTGATACCAACAAACCATGCACGTATTTCTAAATATTGAAAAAAACTGCAGACTGGTTTTAAACACCCAAGTAGTGCAGGCACCCTCTTCGAAGTAACCCACATTTAATTTGACCGTTTAGTTCTACAATTTTTTTAAAATAAAGTTTGTTTTCAAAACATTTTTTACATTAAAAATAAAATTATTGTTTCTAATTCTTATCCTCTAACATTACTTTAGTACCAGCTTGCTGGTTGATCCTGAAACCCATGGGGCATGCTGAGAAAAGATACATTTGCCTTTTTAAAAACGTGGTAACTGGAAGTAGCGGATTGAATTCTACCAACCTCCACTGCTGTTTCCATGAAAAGGAAATCACACCAAAAAGGCAGGAGTGCTGTGTTATTCCATTTCAAATTTAAATAAGCCAGCAGTAGCCTTTGCTAATTAACGAGCAATTCATACAAAACTGCTCTATTTAAGATTGTCAGAAATGAAGCATCGTTAGCATTCAAACTGTGTACAGGATTTTGCAGTCATTCTTTGGCAGAAGCTCACTGAAATAAGAAAGGAATATACCTTTTCCTAAAAAAAATATAGATGCTTTTCAAAAGGAAGTGTTTTTTCTCCATCAGTACCCAAGGGGTTCAGGAGACTGGTAGAGCTTAGAGCATGAACTCTGAGCTGGTTAAGGATAAAAGAAGTGGAACGAGGATGAGATATTTCAGAGGCATCTTCCTTTGATGGGAAGGGATTTGCCGGCACATCTCAGGCTCAGTAATTACAGAAGATTTGACAGAACTTCAGACCATTGACTTACACCTTGCCAATTCAGTTGCTTCCCCCCAACAGCAAATGTTAAGATTTTCTTATTTTGATAATGTCTGAAATGGCGATGCGGGCCACGTTTACTACTGCTAAAGAGAGACAATCACCTGCTGTCATTTTCCAAGTCATGCATTAGAGCGGGTTAACAAAGAAACAGTCAGGCAAGTAAAAAGCTTCGTAAGTTTAAACCACGCATAAAAGAAAAAACAAAATCCCAACAGTATTTCATTCAGAAAGACATTGCTGGATCCTGGATTAGGATTTATTCTAGTGCTCCCAGAAAGGCCAAGGAAATAGGGCAGTTACACAAGAAACACGATTCAGGACCCTGTCCGCCACCTCCTCCCAGCACACCCAAGCAAAGAACAAGCGATTGCCAAAGGCCATTTTTCATCACTGCTCCATTGCACGAACAGAAAACAAAATACCAAAGAAATAGTGCTAGGGCTCAAACCTGTGTGCAAACTCGAGGCATTCTCTCAGTAGCTGTGCGAGGTAAACGTCCCCTAACAGCTTGAGGGGGTTGATGAGGATTAATGGATGCCCTGGAGAAAGAAAAACTGATAGTTGGAGACACCAACAACCTCAAACACACGACTAGGGAGGATGCAGCAAGGAAGTCTGTTAACCCTTCAGTCAAAAGCAGCTTTTGAAAATTATTTAATTGCATAATATAATTACTGTATAGACCAAAGTTCCAGCTACCAACTTGGTTTCATCATTTATCCTATAACACCCCCAAAAAAATACTAAATAGTTTATCAGTAAACGAAAATCCATTTGAAACACCCATTGATATCAACAGGCAAGACTATGGTGTTGTGGAGATCATTACAGGTTCCACAGTTGTACTTCCAAAATAATTTTCCAGGACTGAGCAAAGTTACTATGGATAAACATGGGAAAGCTGAACAGAAACTGGACTTTGACATCGAATAACCTGACAAGTAACTGATTTTTCAGTATTGCTGATTTCTTTAAAAAAGTAGTAGAATCTGCAGAAGACTGAAAATTTAATTATCTGATGTTCTATGAGATATGCAGAGGTCTTAAGCAAGTAATTACTTTTTAAATTATATTTATGAACAGTGCAGAATTTCTGTTACAGAAATTCTCCACAGAAGTTACGGCTTTTTATTCAACTATTCTAAGAGATTGTACATATTCTACTGTGTAATAAGAAGAGTCCCACAGGATCAAAAATTAGATTAGAAGCACAAACATAACCAGTCTCTTTAACTCTACAGTTATTTTTCAGAAAATAATCTATTTTCTCTTTGTTAAAAAAAATCCTTAATGTACATGAACTATAAGCAGCAAATACATTTTTATTGTACACCAAACAGTGCAATGACTACAGCAGTAACTTTCAAGACTTTAAACATATCAGCATGAGAAGTTGCCTTCTTACTTCATGTTTGGGATAAACTTGAAATTAAATAAATATTTTTTGTTTCCGCATTTTTAGTTTTTAGAAAGCCTCACCCACCGCAAATTCTCACTCCGCCCAAGCGCCTCCCAAGGAGATTATTTGCAAAGACCAACTCCCTGTAAACTTCAGAAAATCAAGATCCCTGATGAGGAAGCCCTCCTATTTGCTTTCTCTGCCACATGCTGTTTGTTGAGTGTTGATGAGTGCTATGGGCGAGAACTTACCAAGAAATGGACTTTCAGTTTATTGCTTTTGAATGCAGCCACAGGAGGAAATTGCCCGAAAGCAGAGTAAGACGCAATTACTGAGCCCAAGCAGCTGCTCCGGGCACGCCGGGCTCATAGGGAACGTGGTGTGTTTGACATCTGCTGTGCACGGGCAGGAGATGCCGAGTGAGGAGGCACCACTGCCCACAGGAGAAGACACCCTGGGATGGCAGTCACTCAGATGCTGATCTAGCCTAGTCCTTCCAGCTATTTAGGACATTACATGTTCCCAAATGGGACGATTATAATATTATTTGTGAGGACAGTTGCAGCTCTAGAAGGCTGACAATCACAGTCTCTAGAGCGTTACTCCGGCCCGTGATCCATCACCGGGGCAGAGCGCAGGGAGCTCCCGCCTGCCTCTGCCAGGACCACGGGAGAACTCCCTGAGGCTGGGCTCAGGAGGCTGGCAGAGGCACAGACAGATGACACGACATACAGATGGTGTCCAAGCACAGCTACCATGCGGAGGGAGCAATTAGCTAACTAGGACAGCTTCAACACAGCTATAAGAAAAGTGTTATGCACTCATTTGCCTGTATCCAAAATAGCCGCTTTTTATACCTGATCTTACTTATAACTTATGGCGTCTATAAGTGACATTCCTTGTAACTATATGCTTTTATCAATTGTTAAATGGCATTTTCTATCCTGAAAGTCTATCATCTCACTTATCGTTTTGAAACATCACTACCACCACCACCACCACCTCATCTCGGGTAAAATGTTTTACTGTTCAGCCTGTGCTTCCCCCACCGGATCTTCTCAAGGATGAGCACACAGTTCAGTTTAGGCGCATTTGTAATATTCCATGAAGTGAGTGGATTACGTATATCAAGACATTAAGAACAGCAAACATTTTAGCCTGAAATTCTGGTGAGCACTACTCTGCAGACACTCACAAACCCAAACACTTTCAGGGGGAAGAAAAGCAGTTCCAAATACAGAGGAATGCAAAAAAACCCCATGTACGTGACAAGCAATACGACAATTAATATCCTCATTTACACAATTCTGAACAGAATAAAACCACTGACCATTCTGAACTAATGAGGTTTCTTAAACTCTGTAAAAATTACATTTGTATTTTTTTATTCGCTAGCAATTCCTTGTTAGCTGGAACTCAGAAAAATCCTCTTCCAAATCAAATTAGACATGTTTCTTTAATTAACCGAGTAGGTTGTTACAGTACCATATTATCTCTTCCGAGGGTCAGAACAATAGCTTGTTTGTAACAGTTCAAATTCAAGTAAAATCTACAGAGAAAGAAACTTGGTCTTGAAACACAAGTTAAGATGTGTTCCTCGTGAGTCAGGAAGTTTCTCTGCATTTTGTTACAGCGCCCAGATTATAAAATCAGCTCCCGTTGCTGGAGTGGGACCCACCTCAGTCACAAGACTGAAAATCTACACAGATGAAACTGTATAAATGGTATGCTGAGAACATATGCTGCTTACAAAATAACTAGGAAAACATGAAAATCTGTTATTCATACCCGCATTTTAGCTCTCTGTAATGCAGCTTCTGATTTTTCAACTGCTTACTGGAAAGGGTGGCTTTCTTCATCAGTCACCTACAGAACAAAAAAAAATAAATCAACAAGAATAAAAAAATACTAAAAATATATATTAAAAAACGGAAGAGGGTGAATTGCTATTGGCTTTTATAAAATAAAAAAGTTAAACAAAAGAAGTTTCTCATGGCACTAGTTCAAGGAGGTTCCCAGCAGTTTGACAGCAATACTATCATCACCCCAGAATCTGAAATGAGGATGAGCTCCTCGCTCCATCCCGGTTCGCATTTATGGGGCTTCTTGATTGTTCCTGGTGAAATGTCTGTTAAAGTACGTGGACAGCTGAAGCTTTACCTCACTGAACAAGGGCACGTGAACTGGTCGTATTCCGCCATAAAGCTATGTTTTCGCCTTTATACCACCATAGTATGGAGCTGGAATAAGATACCCATCTAAAAACATCAAAAAAAATGAAAGGAATATTTCTCATGAGCAGTTATTTCATTCCAGTCTAATAGACCAAGCTGACAAGCTCAGAATTTGACATCTGATTTAATCTCAAAACCTTCACCATGGCCTAAAATAATATTTAAACAAAACTGAAAATTTAGCACACATCAGCCTACCTGAATTCTTTCCCAATTTTCTTCCTTAACATTTGCAATACCAGATTGAATAGCTGTATAAATTTTCAGTGAAAGGGAATGGACCTGATCAACTGGTTGTTTTTTAAATTAATTGATTTATTTTAATCATAATGACAAATGGTGATCTCACACTCAGTATTTTGCTAATGCTCTGTTACTATCACTTTTTCATCTGAAATTGCTGCTCTTCAACTCCTTCGTTCTGGTTGCCCAAACACTATCTTGGACCCAGGGAGCTTACAGCTCCGCGTAACTCCTCGCTGCTCTTTTTGCTGTGAAGTAGCCCCAAGTCGGTGTTCTCCTGGGGACACTGCAAAGCCCCTTGGAACCGGGTTTCAGAGTTGGCTTCCTACGTTAACGAAGGGGCAAAAGGAACCTGTTGGTGCTCAAGTGGAATAGCTCCTGTTAGAACTATGCAAATCTAGTTAAATCTGAACATACGAAAATAAACACAGATACAAGTAGCCTTCAGCAAACATTATAATTTAAAGCTAAACAAAACTCATTGGCGTCAGAGTTCTTTTGCCATTGTGCTGGCATGGTTGATGTCATTGCGCCTCGTTACTCCACATCACCCTCCTCCCAAGGACTCCTGGTGCCGGTGCCGGGGTGGGACAGGGCGGCACAGCCTCCTGCCCTGGAGGACACCCTCCTCTCCCGGCAGACCTTCCCAGGTTTCCCCATCCTGTGGGGAGCTGCTCTCCTCATGCCAAACCCGCCCCTGGCAGAGCTCTCTTCTTCCTCCTGCTGTCCCCTTCCGCTGTGAGCAGAGTGTTTCCCGGGACTCCCTTCCTTCTGCTGTGCGTTCCCACCTCTGCTTCCTCCTCACCACCACCCTTGTTTGCCCGGGAATCCTCTTTTGCTGCAGCTCCTTTTCCCTGTCCCAAATTCCTTCCATGTGTTTTCCATACCCAGTTACCCTAATTTTCTCTGGGTCCCAGTACAGCACACCTCCCTCCCTGGGCGCCTACTCCCTCCAGCCTCCACCATGGCTCCCGCCCCTTTTTCTCATAACTTCTCAAAATACACTGCATTCTCTTGATACCCTTTCCATCTCCCTACAACGCTCCTAAAAATACCATAGACTGCACTCCAGAAAGCGAGTGGGCCTGCTGATACCTCAGACATTTTCCACCATCCTAGAAACGGAGGCGTTGATTTCCAAGACCCTCCGCCAGTGGCAGAGAAATACCGTGCGTTACTTCGCTCAGGCAGTTAGAGTGACAGCAGGCTGTCAGAAGTCACAATATGATTATAGTCACTGCTAATGAACACTTTTAAGTAAATAATCAAGTTTTTACTCACCACCAGGGTCACACAATGCCATTGACAGAGTAGCAAAACCAGCACAACAGCCATTGATAACAGAAACAGTATGAGCTTTCATTTAGCAATGAAATATTTAGCAGGAATATCAGCACTTGCAAAGTTTAAATTCAAAAAAACAGAGTGAAAAAGCCACACTACTACAGCTATAACACCACATCCTAGAATGTTACAAATTGCCCATTCTTTCAAATGGAAAATTAACACAGCTAAGATTTCTGCACATCTTGCATATATCCCTCTCCTGTGGTACCGTGCTGACATTTGCGTACAGATTTATTCATCCTTATCAGTTTAAGAAAAATAAGATGCAAAGATAATGCACTTTTCTTACACGTTCTGGATTCAATGCTTTTGCAGCCCTGGCATAGTCAGTTAGAAATTTGGCAATTTCTTCTCTGAAGCTAAAACACAGAACTGATGTCAAATATGCAGCCACCTATTTCTCAGAAAAAAAAAGAGCACAAAATAATACACGCAGAAGGATGAAGCTTACCAAAAATAGAGCAAACGCATAATTCATTCTGTTATGAAAGCCTTGAACAGTTTGATTAAATAATACAGTTTCCTCAGATACCCAGTGTGCTACGTTTTGTGAGACAGAAGCCACCTGTTACACTGCTGAATAACAGTGACTGTGACTCAACTATTACTGCTGTACACTAAAAACATGAGAAATAAATCATCTTTGAGCCTGAGTGGGATCTGTTTTTGGAGAAGGGACAAGAATTTGGGTACCAGAAATAGTGAAACCTGAGTCAATGATAATTCTTTAGATGGAGACAGGCTTTCAGCCCGAGTGAAGGCGGTGGTGGAATTCCCATGGATCTTCAGGGAGCCAGTATGTCACCTCTGCTCCTACAGCCCCCAGAGTTTCAGTTTATCCTTCACCGCGACTGGAGCGACTCACTCTGGGAGTGACTCACCACATCCACACGATTCCCCACATGGGTACACACTCTCTTGCCTGCCAACAAGCCCCAAACTTCCCTCTGGAATTCCAGGCCTTTGTGGCACATTGAAGGTGGGGAGAACAAAAGCAGAACAAAAATCCAGAGAAGTGGGACCCCCAGAGCCTGCCAGTGGGTGCCAGGAACACACCTATCCCTTGGGCTTACCCAATACCCAAAACCGTGCCCAGCTGCGCGGGGGCAGGACCAGCACTGACAGCGCGCGGTGGGATCGACAGGAGAACGAACCTCTTACCTCCCAGCACCCTGTGCATCCAAATACTGGAACAGACCAGGCTCCAGGTAACGCATGCCAGGTCTTGTGAGCTACTGACATGAAAGAGAGACGCTGTAGCACACAGCCTTCTTGGGAGTTCCTGTTCTGCTGTGGCAGAGTAAAACTTGATTATTTAAAAAAAACCAAACGCTATTCAGTAACACAAAGGAAATGGAGACTATAAACATTTATGAGTTACAATCATGTTTATGCATCGCACTTCTCTTAAGATATTAGAATACAACATTAAAACATCATCAAAACGAAGGAAGAAAATAATGAAAGAATTATTTATTGGATTATCCTGTCACATATGAAAACAAGTCCTGAATAAGACAGAAGAAAAGCATCCCAGCTGAACCTAAGAGATGACGCAGCCACTTCTGAGATATATCAGAACTCAAACAATGCCTACAATATTTACAGTATCAGCTTTTAATTCACGTCAGCTTTGATTAACTTCTCAACCAAGAGAGTAAAAGTGACAGCAACTCTGTCACAGAAAAAAAACAGCTGAATTATCAGCAGGGGCTTTCTTGCTCTCAAAGCAGGTGCCCCTGGGGAAATCTACACTCACTATAGCATTGATTTTGGTTTATTCCTAAGGAAAAAAATTCTCTCCAACTACCAACTCATCAGGTGATCTACCGGTATGTTGAGTTTATGCTTGACCCTCTGCCACAAGCACCACAAATGCACTACTGCAAAATTCCTACCCTGTGGAAGCAGGAAGGGGAAGCCAGAGGGAGCCGGGAAGCTGCAGGAGCTGGCCTGGCCACTAGCTCCTCGCGTTGCTGACACACACGGCAGAATACCAATGCTCCCAGCAGGTGAACTGGAATTCATTCTGGGGAAAGCAGCACCTTTCAAGAATGTGCCACTTCCCCCGAGCTGCCTTTCAGAGCCTGGCTCTCACTACAGCACGCAACAGCATCACGTGTAGGATGCAGCCTTAATTTTGCTGAAACTCCGAATTTCCTGTATGGAGCATTTTCAGTCAGAGTTTTGGCTTTGCCATCACACAAGTGAGCACCTCATCAGGCCATAATGTTCCCCTCTGAAAATACACTTCTTCCTGAAACCTACCATCCCAAAGCAGTATTTTCTGCTGAAACGGGAGCAGCTTCTTGTATGGGTTCTGTTGGGAGCACACGCTCAATTCGAGCAAAACCAAACCTATTCTGGGTTTCAAACAGAGGCAAGTTTTCAGTATAAATATTACTTGGCAAATTATTTCCCAGTGAGCAGCTGGCACGGTAGGTATAAACGCACCAAGGAGGCTGCCCTGTGAAGGCTGCCAGCCCCGGCCCTCTCAGAACCCCCCTGCACCTCGCTCTGCCGGCGCCGGAGGGGGCACCGCACACCGGGCACCGCACACCGGGCGGGGGGGCTGGCGGCTGAGCCCGAGCAGCCCCCAGGCAGCGACACTTACTCTCTCCTCCAGCAAGGCAAAGCAGAGCCTGTTCTCGCTGGTGCCCCGGTTCAGGATGCTCTGGAAGTGACGGCCGTTGCTCACGGACACCGCCGCCGAGGCGGAGGGCACTCGCCGGGGCCCGTTCCGCCCTCGCTTGGCGACCTCCCGGAGCCAACCCGCCGCCCCGGGCGACCGGTCGCTCTCCGCACCCGGGGACTGCGCTCCGGATCGAAAGGGCCGGCGACGTAGAGGGCGAACCCCGCGCCCAGCAGCCCCGGGCCGACAGGGCCGGGGACCGCCCGGTAGCCCCGGCGG
>VXAK01010273.1:143551-182235 GCA_013399435.1 Arenaria interpres | reverse complement strand
GCTGTTTTCTCCCCTGGACCCACAGAGATGGAAAGCTTCGATGCACTGACTTGAAGAGTTTCTTTCTGTATCCGTCTTTTAAACTCTGCTTTTCCATTAAGGACATTTTTGTCTTTTAAAAATAAAACCCGTCTTTTCAGGCATTTAGAAAATCGGCAAGTTTTTAGCTCCTGGAAAACTGGGCATTAGAAAATGGGCTCCACGTTCACTGTTGGCAAACGCTGTTACACACCAGAGAGCTCCTGCTGTAGCTTTCTAGCATCTAACCAAGGTCATGATCTAGTTACACTGTTACTTGAGCAGTGCTCTGGCAATATAAAAGCATTGTATTAATAGTACATATTACTCTAAGAAATATTTTTTTTTTTCCTGAAACTTGGCAAAGTTGGAGATTAGCATTGAATCTGAAGGATCCAGATATCTTCCTAGTAGAAAAAAATGACACAAAACTGTGAGTATGCCTTTAATCCTAACAGGGCTTATGCTGGAATTACACGGCACTGACAAGACTTTGTGGGTTGTTTCAAGTATTTTGCTTTTATATTCTACAAAGGTGCTGCTCTCTGAAAGTAAGGGAGATCACCCAACAGCTGCGTGACCTTAATAATTTTTCTCTATGAAAATCTAGTGCCAGTATCCACTTACCCACTGGGTCTGCACAAGACACCTACCGTGTTATAGCTATGCCCAAGTCGGGTAATAATCTTTACTGCAGACTCTTAAGAGCTGTTTTGTGTGAACAACAAAGAAAGAGGAGGTTGTCTTTTTGCAGCTAGCAGCCCCACAAGCAATCTTTTCCCTGAGATACTGTTCTTCACGAAATCATTTCAACTAATTTGAGCTACTAATGATTTTTTGAGACTCATGTGGGACAGCACGGCAAAGAGAGATAACATCTACCTGCTTTATCTCACAGCGGCCGATAGGACACTGCTGCTGGATGCTGGAGGAAGGCCACATACCTGGGAGTCCTACAAAAGCCCTATCAGCTGCTAGAGGATACCGAGGAAGAATTTTTCACACTTAATTTCTATTAATATGACTTAGACTCGTGACCTGAATACCAGTTAAATGACTTAGCATTTCTTTTCCAGCCACCAGCTGAGCATCTGAAAGTATTTTATCCTGGGTCTTCCTGCTGCATCTCTAGAACAGCACATCAAGCCTTAGTCAACAGATTTTTATTTCAGTGTACCTGTAACAGGTACTTTAGAAGTGGGAAAGCTGAAGCAATTGTGCCTTAGAACACGATTTTGTACCATTCCAATCCTGTTGTGCATACGCTAATGAAATAGGAGAAGTAATCTGGTATAGGACTTGCTAAAAACCTAAAACGGATTATAGAACTAATGTCTCAAAATTTGTATCTGAGGCCAAATGGGGTATTAGTTAATAAATGCTAAACTGTTTGTGTATTACAGCAGCTTGCACTGAGGTCAAACACACCATCATTGGGACCAAGCTGCCATCTCCCTTGTGCTTCCAGTGCAAAATATTTCACTTCACCCACAGCTACACTTGATGCTACCACCCTGCTAGCCGACGGGCCAGGTCGAGGGAGACTCTCCAGCCCCTGGGATGAGCCCCGCGGGAGGAAGGCTCTGCCAAACCCCCCCAGCCCCTCAGGAGTAGGTCATTCCCAAAGGATGTCCCTGAGAGCAAAGTGAACTCCTACCAGGCATTTGACGCTGACAAACTGTAATCCCCTCTCCCCACTGCACTCCACGGGGCTGACGCTGCCGAACTCCTGGAAGGAACGCTCCTTTTCTCCTGGTCTCTCCCAGGCCCCTGCATCGCTCCCTGCTTGAGGATCGCTGTCTTCTCTCCCGGAGAGCTGGCTTCGCTCCTGCCCGGATACATCAGCTTAGGAGGTACCAAATAATAAACAGTCAGATCCTCATGCAATAATGCAGCATGCACATATTTTGCTATCTTCATAATAAAGAGGAGTTATGAAATAAATTAGGCAACAAGTAAAATGATAAATTAGATTAATAATATTAATAGTCAACTATATAGTTTCATATTATATATATACACAACTACAGATAAATAGACAGCAGTAAACTCTGTAGTCATATGGTCACTATAATGAGTTCTTCTAATTACTGACATACCATGCTACATGTCAATGAATAAAATAACAAATTGGAACATGTAGTGGGACCTATATAATCAAACATTTAGGATCAGACTGAGGAATGCTCCTGCTACTAATGTGCCTGAAGAAGAGATCACAGAGGCCTCGGCATCCTGTCTGATCACAGAGAGGTAACAATGTCCAACAGCCCAAAGCGATGCAGGTGTGAGAAGGCACATCATGGCTATGGAAGACCACAAAAAAAAAAAAAAAAGTCAATGTTTTCTAATTACCTCAGGAAGGTGAGTATTAGGAATGGAGGATTAACGAAAAACCAGCCAAGCAAAACCCCCCAGTACTGGCAAAACATGGTGAAAGGGGGGACAGACTCATGGGAAACATCTCTAGCTTTCCTCTTTTCCCATCCCTTCCTTCTTTCCCCTGCTGTTAAGACCTGCTTATCTACCCACCAGCCAGGGAAGGCAACTCTTCAGCAGTCTTCAGTAAGACAGTGGTTATGAATAATTTCAGGATGCAACATTAGAAAGCTCCCAAACATCAGAGATGTTTTTGAACAGAGGGGGATAAGAAGATATAGTTGTTGTGAAATGCAACTTGACATTCTTCTGAATAATAAACAGTGGCAGAAACCAAGATGCAATTACCTTGGTTTGTCTCAATATGGTTTTTTTTCTAGCTGTTCTGTATGTATTACGTTAGTTGCCTACCAACGAACACAGGGACTGCCACCCTTCTCCAACACCTCTCCGAAGGCCGCTAGAGAATGCCGATATAGCATTTTTAAAAAAAATTTCCACCATTAGATAATACAGTTTATTCAAATGGAATCTATTTGTTGGGAGGAAATAAACAGGGATAGGAAATAAACGTGAGGTTTTGGCAACTATATTGATAAAAAACAAAATTCAGAATTTTATGTGATAAACAACTGGACAGAATGTAACCAATATTCTCTCAAAAATTTAATATAAATCTGAAGGAAGACAATTTTCTTCAAAATAAAATGTGACATAATTTTACAGCATGTAAGTTTAAAAGAAACTTATCTTCAACTGCTGCATTAATAAATCCATATGAATATAAATAATCTGATTTAATCACATTTGTAATTTCCAGTCACAGTTTAGCAATTACAAGCCAATACACAAGTTACTAAGCTAGAGTCATTTTTTGTCCTGGTCTGAATGTGGAGCCAACTTGTCCTTTCCTCTTCTTGGGATTCTGAAAATTATCATACCTGGAAACAGAGAAAGATATTAGCAAATTCTTATGAAATGCCTTTGTTTGCATACGCCTCTTCAGAGACACAGGAATGCAACACAGAACTACAGGTGTTTACATATATTTTTATGTGAAGGGAGAGTGCATGTCTCCTCAGACTTGGAGGATTTTTCACCCACAAACCTGAGAGAGGTCTCTGGCCCACTGCTTCTTTATTTTTCATTTTCCCTTTTTGGGGCTGGGGAGAGGGCAGGTGGGGCAAGGAACAGAAGTGGACAGGACAGTACAGGCTCCTGGGAAGCCTCTCTCATTCTCCTCCTTTCCTGTCCCTTCGTTCTCTCTTCCCCATGCTGGGTAAGACCTGTTTATCCATGTATCAGCTGAGGAAGAGAACTCCTAACAATCTTCATGTCAGAAAAACCCGCTGGTGAGATCAAAGAACGTCCTGGTGCCAGGTTCCAGCTTTTTCACTCCAGTCTTTTCCAAGTCTAAGAAGACAGAGTCTCCTTTTCTGCAGATTATTGCCTTTTCCCCAAAACAGCAGCTACAAAGACCCCTACGGAGAGTTAAACCCAGCAGCTTGAGAACATGAGGAGCTACTGCTCAGTGGGAGCAGGACGGACCTCACTCTATGTCTCAGAATCTGTGCCTCTTTGTACTGGTACAGCTCTGAACATAATACAAGAGTTTTCTGGTCTGTGATTAGAATTTCTAAGTCCTACATTAATAAAAACAATAGAAGACAATGTATTGGTAAAATATTTTGTATGTAATTTCGTATTTCTGAAAAAAATTGCTGTCAGAAGTCATCCAACTCTGCCATTCTCCACATTAAATAACTATTGTATTTCTGATGAGTAAGAAATGTGAAAAGACCAAATCTTCACTGAATACACAATTACAAAAATTAAAAAGTAATACTTACAGTTCAGTAAAATGCTTCCAGTCATCTTGGCTAATGGATGGTCTTATACCCCCAAGGGCAGTCATCAGATGGGACTGGGTAATAATTAAAGTGTTCTTGGCAAGCACTGACTGATTAAGGGTGCTCTCCTCCTTGAAAACAGAGCCATGAACAACAAAAAATCACCACAGAAACAAAGACATAGCGCCATGAATATCAGTAACTCTGAAACTTCATCATTAGATGTGCAAACAAATGCATTACAAATACAATCATAAGTCCCCCACCCCCCTCCAGTATTAATAACACAGAATAACTACTTAGTTATATGAATTCTAACATCTGGCTTATTTCTCCTCAAATGAGGTATCATTTATCTTTGCTATTTTTGATATATTTAATGTTATTGCAGAAGTTATTTTCTGAAATTTGAAGTAGTATGGGAAAACAACAGAAAAGTGTTAAGACTAAATAACTGAAAGAACCGTCATACTCCACTCTTGGTTCTGTAGTTGGCTTTGACAGCACTGATTTCTGTCCTCAGGTGCTCTATTAGCTGCTCCTGGTTATTTTCCAGAGAGTCTTCTTGAGAAGCTGCTCTAAGTACTGAAGGCTGCGATGACGCTACGTCTCTCTGAGTCACACTGGTGAAATCGTGAGTTATGGAGTTTGGTCCAGACAAACACAAAGAGCTCTAAATTGACCACAAGGAGAAATACATTAACTCATTATGGATCCAGAAGAGCAATGGCACCATTAATATTTAGCCCACAATTCAGTATAGGCTTGTACCCGCTGGCAAAAAGAGCACTTCCTCTTAAAAATATATCACATACATAACTTTTTGAACAGAAAGATGTAGGCTAGTTTGCCAAGGTGTTTAGAGAAAAGTACATATTTGAAAATTAAATATTTCATGTTTGGAAAAAAATCTGAGTATTTTTGCAATGGCCTGTCTCAGAATAAAAGTCTGCTAAGTCCATTGTCTTATTTATGTATGAAAATCAGCAGTTCTGAAAGTGGTTCTATGTAGTTAGCTTTGGAATGACTTACAATTTAAATGCTTATCACCTTCAAATTTTCTGTGCACTTGTTAAAATATGCAACTTTGAAGTTCAATAACTTAAGGACTTTGATCTCCTAGTTGCCTTGCTGAAGAACCTCAACAGTCAAAGGAAAACTGAAGTCTCCAAATGTACATTAATTGAGCACTATCACTATAATGCAAGATAAAACATACAAAAGCACCTCAGTAGTCAGTAATTTGTTATCCGGTGTCAAGATGAGTTACTTGTGGCTTTAACAATCGATGCAAGACAGTTCTGGAAACAGGAGTCTAACAACTTTGGTAATTATGAGTAATAGCAGTTCTACAACAGGCCTTGACAATGAACGTCCATGGTGACCTGCCGACTCTGAAGTCGCCTATTCACCACAGGGACCCAGAGGCAGCACGTTCTGTTGTGCCGAGCTGGAGCCAAGCTGGTCCCTGTGCAGGCGATGGGCCACCAACAGCACATGCCCCCGGGCGAGCGGGAGAGAGAAGGGGCTGCTTTCCTCAATGGATACTGCAACAGCAGCAATCCTGCTCCTTGAGAGCACTGGCAGAAGCCAAGGTTTACTTTTGTTGTCTGTGCAATCCCACGGTCAGATTATTCCATTAATGCACACCCTACTGGAAGCTGAAAAATATTTGTTGGTTCTTAAGATTATGACTTAATTCTTGAAAGCTGGATGGTCATTTAATAATAAAACTAAGTTTAAAAAAAACACCAAACAGTAAAAAACTGTTTTAGTATCAAGCTTTGGAAGGCAGCAAACCATTAGACCAGGCAGTAAGATCTAGTATGAATGCAGTTTGCTTGATTCTAAGGTATTAAGTAGTATTTTGGGATGTTGATTTTAAAGTTCTGCAAAGTTGCAGAAAAGTGTTTATCGTATTTTTTCAGATCACATCCTTCCATCTTCTTCCCCACTGTGGACCACAAGGCATAGGCTGAAGACAGTTTGAAGGACAAACCAGACGTAATTGTATTTATAAAACCATACTGTTTGTCTACTTCAGTTTTTCTGTTTCACAACTGATAATACTTACAAAATTCAAAATATTGAGTAATTTACCAATTCTGAAGGAGTTCCGTTTCCCAGCTCTGATTCGTAAGAGCTTCCAAAATAAAGACGATACATGTTGGACCTTGGATCTTCAGGAAGCAAGTCAGACATGTCTAAGGAAATAAGAGATTGCTCTAGCCCTGCTTCTCCATCTGTTGCTGAATCATCCGAGCCACTGCTGTGGTTTAGAAAAACCATGGAAGAGAGACTGAAGTCACTATCAGAACTAGAACCAAAATCCTGTGGCAAAGAACAGAACATTAAAAGCGTTAACTCCTAAGTAATTACAGTCTGAAACACATTTACAAATTTCATACACAGTGCAAATGAAAGTATTGATTTGATTCTAGTAATCTGTCTTTCTCTGGGAGTGTATTTACAAATAATTCTGCTAAGAAAATCCAATGCCTTTAAACAAAACTTTCTGTCTTCATGCTAGAAAATAACTGAGGGGGTAATCTTAAGGTTTTGTTTGTTTGCTGTGAACTGCCTCACTCAGTAACAGCAAGCGTTGGGAAACTCCATGTACATTTTCTATTGCAGAACTCCATCATTTCTGCCTCCACCACTCCCTCCAGGCAATTCAGTATCTTGTGCAAAGCGCTGCAGGAGGCTGTGGTGAGCCCACTTTTACAGCGCTGAATCGCTGTACTTATCTTCAGTCATAGTCAACACATCTTAGGTGTTGGTGTGGAAATCACAGTTGTTGTCTTAGACTGGTGTTTGCAAACCTTTTTGATTGTACACCCCCCCAGTAAAAAATGCCTGAGCACACTCCACCAAATACATGCGTATTTATTTATTTGTAATCTATGTACATGTACTATTGAAGCTCTAATATAGAGTTCCCGCACCTGAATGGATTGTCCTGTGCACCCCCAGGGTGGCTGCACACCACTCCAGAGACCACTGCTTTAGACAATGGGCTCCTCTAATGATGGATAATCATCAGGTGTCCTTTGAACTGCCAACTTCCTGACACTACAAGTGAAAAGGTCGATATGCTGGACATCCCTCCCTCTACTACGAGTTGCATCCTCAGAGCCCATGCCTTGGTAACAGCTGGGGCAAAAGGAACCTAAGAGGTCTCCTTGCTTTTGCACCCCTGACCCAACCCTTCCCTTTGACCCCCCTGCAGTGGAAGCCATGCCAGCCCCTTTCCAGCTAGAACCAGAGGACAGGCATTAAAAATGTGAGGAGAGGTGGCTGAATGGAGCCTAAGAGAGGAAAGGACCTGTTGGTCACATAAAGGGTATAAACCAAGGGTGGGATCCTGAACCTCAGAAGTGCAAGCATCAGCTGGTGCCTGGAAGAGGGGTCAGTGCAGGCCACATAAGATACCACCACCCTCTCGCCACTTCTCTCCTGACCTTAGATCAGACTCACTCTGTTGGAACAACTCCACAAAACCCACCAATTTCTTGCTTCTTCCACCATCCAAAACGTGCTACCTCAAAACTGCATTTGCTAGCTGCTCCTGAGAACCTCTGTGTGGGATCCCTCTAACTGATCTGTCAGTCATTCCTCAGATTTGGCTCACATAAATCTACTTAACATTAAACACTTATCATAAAATGAAAAAAACCTTGGGTTTAAGAAGTATTTAAACTAATTTGTTACATTATTCTGCATTTTTCTGCTAACATATTAAGGTTTTAATCCTCTGTATACAAATATAGGAAACTGAAATCTTATTAAAAATAATTTTGTTAAAAACACATGGATAAAATTAACCCTTTCAAACATATTGACATCAAAATAAAAAGAGAAGAAACTACTTTTGTACCAGTTTTATTTACCTGTGTTAAACCTGAACCTAAATGAGTATGGACTGCCTCTAATTGGGCATTGTACAATAAAGCTTTTAGGTCAGCCCCTGTGAACCGTTCTGTTCTTGCTGCCAAATCCTGAAAGTCCACATCGTTTGCCAAGGACAGGGAATGACTGAGAGCTTTTAAGATTTCATAGCGTGAATTCTGTAAAAAGGGAGGGGAAAAAAATGTCAGTAAAGTGACCTGTTATTTTTCTTGTCCTAATTGCAAGTGCTTTGGCCCTGTCACAAGCAACTTCCTACCTGAGGGAGGAAGGACCTTTAAATTTTGAAGAAGATACTATCCTAGTAATACTACATATAGGACATACTGGGCAGTAATTAATCTTTAAAATACACATTTCTTTCTTTAAAATACACATTTCTTGAAGAGTCTAAGGGAAACTGTACCAAACACAGTATACAGAGAGGTATATTTCTCTAAATATCCAGTTAACATCTGGGATTGTTATATATGAAATACATAAAAATATGAAGGTGAATTCACTACTCACATGTTCTTTTGCAAAGAGAAGTGTGACAAAAATGAAAAACTTGTTACCTGAATGATCATATTCTAAATCAGAAGTTTACAAAAAAAAAGAAAAAGAAAAAGAGAGTATAACTGTGTTCTTAAGGCACGGGATCATGTTCTTCATGTGAGTTTCAGAATTAAATGATGTGGTATTTGTTAAATATGACAACTAGTCTGAAAATGAACAGCAGTAATTTTTTCTCATAAAATGGGGAATCACAGACACACCTTGTACAGCCTCAAAGGCGCTCCAAACCCCACCAAAATGACGAAGAATCATTCTTTTCCTAACTAGTGACACATCTGACTTTAAAAGTGCAAATGTGGGCAAAGAAGAATGGGATCAACTGGATTCAGAATAAAATTGCTCTGAAAACTTCAGATAGTTCAAGAGTTGGGTTGCGAATGACTCTGGTTCATCACTTCAAGCAAACAGTGGATCCACTGGACTCATAATTCTCAGAAAGACACAGAACACAATAAACACTACCCTGCACCCAGTTTCTTTCTGCAGACTAGTTTCCTTTTTTAATTTTTTTTTTTTTTTTTAAAAGAGCTATATCCACAGGAACATGATTTAATCTTGAAGACTGTGGGAAACAGCCTTGTCTTTCCCCAGTTCTATGCAAACATATTGGCATTAAAATCAATGATTTTATACTGTCGTATAACTGCAGTTGGGCAATCAAGTCCACTTTGCTCGTGCTTGCAATGCCACTAACTATAAAGAAAAGGAGAATAAAGCTCCTTAGTTTGATTTTTTTTTTCTTTGCCTCGCACGTAACATGTTTTGCTTCCTCACCTGATCAGGAGGCGGACAGTACAGGCACTTGTCCAGCCGGCCTGGCCTTAACAAAGCAGGGTCAATCAAATCTGGGCGGCTGGTAGCAGCGAGCACATACACCCCTTAGGAAAGGGCAGAAAATACCATTAACATCTGCTCGACTTTTTCACAGAAAGGAGTACACAGATGAAGTATTACCTTGTAAGCCTTCCACACCATCTAACTGAGTCAACAGCTGGTTAACCACTCGGTCTGTAACTCCTGTGTTGTCGTGACCTCGGCGAGGAGCAATAGAATCAAACTCATCAAAAAAAACAATACAAGGCTTAGCTGCTTGAGCTCTAAAAGGGAAAAAAAGCAATATGTATATTCTGCTTAAGTTTACGTCACAGGTAAAACCATTTAGAAATATTAAAGATAATTGCTTTTGGCTTCAGAGAACAGAAATCTGTTTCCTGTGGAAATGAAGATGTTCTGAAGAATTGGATTGCAATGCAATCACTACGCATTTTTATGACATCCCTTGCACTCACTCCATGATTTTTGAAGTACTCAACTGTTGTGTTAATAGACATGAAAGCCCTAAATTCCAAGCACTGCAGATGAGGTCTGGGCTTACGTACATCTCACACAGAGACGGCCTCACTGCAAACCGCCCGAGGAGCAACGGCTATGTAGGATATGTTTACGGTAGCGAGCACTGAGGGTCAGTAAGGGCAGATCTGTAACAACAAAACAACTGTCACCGAGGTCCTCAAGACCAAGCCTAGTATGATCCTAGGTACTGAGTGTTCATTACTAGTTGGAGCATACTCGGCTGTCTCCTGCAACCATCTGAGAGGAACTTGGGATGTGTTTTCCACCCCAGTTCTGCCATGAGAACCAGTGCACTGTAAACGGAGAGAACTGGTAGTTCAGCTGCAAAAGTGCTCTCCTGATCTGAGCCAAAATGCTCCGTTCTTAAATAATGACAGTCAGGTTGAACTTGCCAAGATCTGAACATCTGGTTCAGCACAACTAATTATTTCAGATGCTTCTGTGATCTGATGCCATATCTCACCTAGGACAAAAAATCTATTTCTTGGTGCTTGAACCAATACACTTCGTTAATAACACTGCAAATCTTTACAAAGCCAACCTGTTAAAGATATCTCGAACTGCTTGCTCACTTGCTCCAATGTATTTGCTAAGCAGCTCTGGTCCCTAAAAAAAAAAAAGAAATCAGAAAAGAACATTCATTATATGTTTCTTGGTTTTAATGCGTAATTCAACGTCAGCATAGATTTCATATACTAGAGTGACTTTTCCTCTAACCAAGAGAGGGGCATCTCAGTACAGAAGAGCCAAGGGGTCTGGATAAGCCAAAAGAATCTTTTAAGCATTCCAACTTATTTTCTTATTTTGAAATAGTAATTTCTATTTTTCTACTATAACAGAACACGAGTTACAGTATCACAACGCAGTGACTTATACTGTACTTCGAAAATATGTTTAAAATGCATTGCTCTACTTCCTGCATTGTCCAAGGGAATCAAAATCCAGGATCTTTCTATAAAAAATCGGAAATTAAGAAGTTCTAATTAAATTTTATAATTCTGCCTAATGAATAATTATTAAAAGAAATTCTCAGTTATAAAACTGCGAAGCTCCAGAAGTCAGATGGTGGGATACCCAGAGACATACCAAATTTAAATGTGAGTTTCTTACTTTGGTATTTTTCCCTCACAAGCACAGCTTAACATGGTAGTTGTGAATATATCTCATTCTGCTGATAAAATGAGTCAATTAACCTTCAAAATCTCGCTACCTTGATGCTGATGAAATTCATTCCACTCTCTCGGGCAACTGCTCCTGCCAGCAGTGTTTTTCCTGTTCCAGGTGCTCCATACAGCAAGACTCCTGATCTCTGTCGTATGGGCAGGTTTGCAAATAACTCTGGATACTGGGAAAGAGTTTCAATGAAACATATTCTAAAATGTGTGATTATTCTGCAGTATGCTGTGACATCACTGACTAGTGTTGACTTTTGTATAAACAGCAGGTATCTAATTTCTTTTATCCACATTATTATCGCAAGAGCTCATCTGGACTGTTGTTAGTTTACCTGGGGCTGAAGCGGGTTCCCAGGCTTCACAGGTACTTAAAATAAAAACACGTGGCATTTTCTACCAAGAGGAAACGGGACAGAATAGGGATGCACTAGAGCTTTATAATGGACATATTGGTACTTCTAAATTCCTATTTTAATCACTGACTGATAGGATTACATTATGTAAGTATACAGTACAAGATTCTGTCCGTTATGCAGAACCGTTTCTCTGAGGACTGAAATGGATGGCTCATCTCAGTGCTGGAAGTTTTAAGGCAGAAAGGCCAAAGTAAAATAAAGAGGAATTGATGGATTTGCATTCATCCGAAAGAGAGCACTCCTCTAGCAAAAGCACAGCAGAAGGCAGCTGGAAATGTTATCTCCACAGAGCCTAATTACAAACCCTGCAACAGAGAGCGTTGCAAAGATGATGTCAGCACTACTGCAATATTCCAGAGCAATACCTGATCTACAGAAAAGCAGGAACGATTGCCTTCTGTATTTGGAAGAGGGAAGAGGAAGGAGAAAGAGTTTTCCAGTAGTTGAAGACAGTTGAAGATTGGGAAGCTACAAGTAGCTTAAAATCACATCTGTCATCTTTCTGTCAAATACTATGTCACACCTTAAAAATCACTCTTCCCCTACTAACATTATGTACAAAATTCAGGTAACTAATTGAAAAGAACTGGGTACCTTTGCAGGTAACATGATGGTATCCATGAGTATTTGCTTCACATCTTTTAAGCCACCAATCCTGTCCCAGCCAATGTCCTTAGGTTTATGAAGGTTGACATTTCTCAGAGCTAATGGAGTAAAATCTTTCAGAGCTTTCTGAAAATCCATAGTTGACAGATTCAATTCTGCTTTAAAAAAAGAGAAGTAAAAAAAAATCTTGAACCAAAAAAGAACACACAGCCTACACAAATTCCCCACAATATGTAACAATTAAACACATTTTAAACATAAACCATTAAAACTGCCTTTTTATTTCGAGAACTCCACAGGTTCTAGATAACAGAAGCAAGACTATGAAATAAGAAATTTTCTTGTCAACATACCGCCGTTCTGGAATGCATTCTTGTTGGAAACACAGGCATGAATGGCACGATCAACCAGCACCGTAAAATCTCTAGCAACAAAACCTTGCGTTTCCTTTGCAATACGTTGTAGGTCGAGATCAGAGAACTTCTTTGCATCAGAATTCAGTTTCTTTTTTATTATGGAATGCAGCATTTCATATCTTTGCTTCTGAAAAACAGAATTGTGCAGCAGGTGTATATTGAGTTTACTATTTATATGGATTTCAGAAATTCAAAAAATAAATACATACGAGTTACTAAAATTTCCTTAAATATTTACATGTCACCAACCCTTCAAATAACAAAATCCAAGCAGCCATGAATATAAACAAAAGTTAGTTCTTCAGGTGAATTCACCAGTTTTATAACTTTAAATGTTTACCTTGCCACAGCTATATTAAATCCAAAAATAATAATACAACCCTCCACCACCCAGATTCTAGTGTTTTACACCTATTTTTTGTGTTTCACAGGCAAAGGAACATCTTTCATTTTGACAGTACGAGTAGAATATATTTGAGATTAAATATATTGCATTAGATAAAATTACATCAGAATTTGGTATCTTTTGAAATCCTGACTTTTTTCCAGTGATGTCTCATCCTTATTCATGCACTGGTATTAAGAATCAGAAAAGCAGACTTGCAGGAAGTGAGAAAGGTGCACTGAGGTGGAATGCTCTGCTCAGTGGCTTTCATTGCTAACCTGTGAGAGAAGACAAGCAGCAGCAACAACCGGTGCTGAACACAGCGAGTTGCCACGTCTGTGCCACCTCGTGAGGGCACGCATAGGCACAAAGCGTCTGCTTTCTCCTGCAAGGAAGTTATGTTCTTTATTCTTACCTCTGTCCTTCTTACTTTTCAAAATGGACTAGATTCAGAAGTAGAGGGATATAATTCATGTAGAAAACCAACCCAAAACCTTCCCATAAAATTAACATTTAGTTTTAATAGCATTTTAAAAATACACATTCTAGGGACCTATTCCTCCGCGCAGTGAAAAAACACACTTAGGTTTAATCTCATTTATCTAATTGTAGTGACTTACATGTTTTTTCAAAGCTGCTGCTCTAGAATCCCCTCGCAGGTACGGGGGAGAGAGGAGACATGTCTATCTCACCTATGACAGACAACTGGACAGGTTTTATGTTGGACTGAAATGTCGTCCAAATACACCCTTCCCTCACCACCGAAGAGAAGGAGAATGGGGCCAATGGGGAGTTTTCACTGGGTTGCGTTTATTTTTTTTAAACTTTATAATGACGGACATAAGTCATGAGGTATTTAAGTATCATTAAAGAACTTCTAAGATTTCCAGAATTTTTTTCTCTTCTTCAGGTGAAACCTACTATTTTTGCAGTTGTTTCAATACTGTATTTGAGGCTGCAGGGAAGGCAAACATCATTTTAACCATTTTACCTGAATTTACCTGATCTGGAGGTCGGATACATTTGAAGCACTGAAATATGTGAGTTCCTTGAGCTGAAACCAGGGAAGGATGTAGGGAATGTTCAGACTGACTTGTGGCAATTAATGCAATCAAACTCCCCATGGAAATAACTTCTTTTATCAGATCTTTCAGAACTAAACACAGAAGACATTGCTCAATGAATTGCAAAATAAAAGATTCTGCATTTCATCACAGACATTCCTACTGTATTGCAGGGCAGCATTAGGGCACACAAAATGTAGCATCTTATTATATATTTATTTCCATATTTACAAGGTTTTTTAAAATTAAAAAAAAAAAAGATGTATAGTTATTTTTTCTAGGATAGTGTGTTCCACTAATAAAATGCCATCAGAAGTGCTCTTTAAAAGCTAATTTGAAACATCACTGATGATGTCTACCACAGGATATTAAACATGGATTTTTTTTTTTGTGCACTGTGATCACTGTTCTAGAAATATTATTCCCTCAATGTAAACAAAAAAGGGAAAGTTATAAGAATAAAAACAGATGCTAAGCCTAGAAAATAAGCAATCTAGTGTTATGAAAGTCAAACAAATTATGGATGCAGGGAATAATCAAATGGTCTAAATACCATAACTTGTGAATCCCTGCCGTGGAATAGTACATGGTCCTGAGGCAATAATGATACAGACAGAATTGTCCAGGTAGGACAATACAGCTCAGGAGCAAGAAGTTCTAAGTTAGGTTATATTTTTACCCAGAACACAGGTGGTACAGTATTACCATAAGCGAGCCTATTGCTTTGAACGCTTTCAGGACTGTTCTCATGCTCTGGTGTAGAAGGTACCCCAACAACCTGATCGAGATCGTCCATCAAAAGAATGGATGGTTGTCTCCATGCTGCCTCTAAAAAAGCTTCTTCCACAGTTTTCCTTATGTTTACTAATCTTTTTCAGAAAACAGAAATGCAATTTTAATGACGAAACATATCAGGAAAAAAAAAAAAAAAAAAATCACAGACTGACTACATCTTGCTCACGTCATTTTTGATTTGCGTAGCTTAACATTGCTCCTACAAATCCAGGCACCAAGAGTAAACCAGAGTCAACAGTCAGTAAAGAAAAGAGTCCACATCTTCAATCAGAAAAGCCCTAGAAGGATTCACCTGTCCTAAAATGAGATTAATCCTCTTTCATCAACCACTACAGAAGCCTACAGGTCTAATTTCTAGACAGTTAAAAACAGGGCAGTATCAGCAGCACTCTAATTTAGCTACTAAAGAGTCCCGCAACTGGAAACATTTTTCAGAGCAAAGGACCAAGCTCTTTATCAATCTCTCCCTTTTTCTCTGGAGCACAGAGCGTAGTAGGGACTTAAGCAAAAATAATATAGCCATGCAATATAAGGGCTCTGTAAGAAAACAGTTGAGTATTCTCTGCCTCTGTAACACCAAGACTATTTGGGAAAGCCAGTAAATGAAAGAGTAAAAAGAGCCTTTTTTTTTTTGGCGCAAAATACTTATTTGACCTCACAAAACCTAAGGATTCATCTCAGCATCATGAGTGTTAGATGACCACTGCCAACATACACTGGGTTAGTAAATATGCCACCATAAATCAGGTCTCAGGTGGTTGTTTGATCCCTCTTTGCTGCTTGGGCCACCCCTTCACTGAGTAATACAGGTATCCTTTAACACTTTACGATTTGTTCATGTGACATTTATTCCACTTAGCACAGCTGAAAAAAACACACAGTTCAACTTCTTCCTATTTTGTAACAATCAGAAATGAGCATGGCAAGCATAGCTTGAATTTGGTGGTGGTACGTGAGACAGAAACTGATAAAACTGTGAAATCACTTTCATCAGACTGATAAAGATGCTTGTTGCAGGGCATCAAATATCCTTGCAAAAGCAGTAATAATACTAGAAAAATTATCCAGGCTAAATATAGTAACTTCATAATTGTAATGCTTCATCATACAGCCAATATTTGAGATTTAACAAAAATTATCATACCTCTTAATGCTTTACAATCAATTACTTCTACATGAGCATCCAGTCTATCGAATGCTTCCTTGCAGATGGCCTTTGCTAATGTCGACTTTCCACTTCCCTACAAAAATAAACATGAGCCAATGTAAATTGATGGAACTATTTCCTTTTGTTTCTGTGGAGTTGTTGTCACAGTATACACCAGTTAACAAGCTTGGAAAGCTGTACGCGCGTGGGTTTTATTCCTTACCAAAAGTTTATATGTACTCTGCCTTTATATCAGTTGGTAAAGACCAAAGCCCTAGAGCGAAACAAGTATAAACACATTCAGAGTGGACAGACCCACTAAAGATAATGTTCTGATTCCACTGATTCAGTGTTAAGACATCTGTTAGTTCCAGCGGAATATGGTATTAAATGACCACTGTAAGAGGCAATGGGAAAATAAGAGTATCAACTCCACTGTGTTATAACATAAAATGGCAGGAGAAAATACTATATTCTTATTTTCATTCAAATATTTCAGAGATAAGAAGTGTTTATCATACTATAAATGTGAAGTAGATTAATCCCCCGGGGGAACAAATTGAAGTTGCATGGGTACATCTTACAAACTTACATTGTACATATATAATATATATATATGAAATATGTATATATCTCGATGAAGTTTGCATGCATATATATAATACAATGTTTTATTGAACTAACTCTGTTCAGTTAACTGCTCTTTTTTCATCTTGTTCTTTAATTCTTTGGAATTTGCATAGTATCAAAGAAAACTCAGGAAATTTTGTAGCTACAGCAAACAGTCTGGGAGGGTTTGCAAGTGGGGAGCAGTGCAGTGCGTACCTTTCCTCCTGCGAGAAGCACCCCCCCGCTTCGCAGTCCCATGCCAATAGCAGCCAGCTTTTGAGACAAAGGACGGCCCAGAAGACTGTGGCTTATGTGCTCAAAGGAAGATGTTCCTAATTTGTCCACTCCCCTGCAGAGCAAATAAAACATTAAATGGCCTACAGGTCGCATCAGCACACAGGATGTAAATAGCTAAACCTTTACCAAGCTATCAGTATGGTAAAGTTTTGATGCAGACACATTTTAATGTACTTCACCATTTCAAGAAAAAAGCTAAAGGCAATTCAATTTGAAGAGGCAGGACCTTTACTTTGCAGTGGTTACACAGGGGACAGACAGACACTGCAGAACAGCCCCTAACAAAGGATTATCCAGTCATTCCACACCACCCCAGCACCAGGCAGGGCTCAGACGATGAGAGAAACCAGGTTTTGGGGCTTCATCTATTGGAGTGTCTGACAGACAACCTACTAAGGAATACAACAAATTGGTAAAACACCAAGCACGCTCAGAACACTTCTCAGCCTTTTCACAAATAAAGCTGCCTATAGTGCATTTGAGGACATCCTTATCCTTCACCTGTCCCAAATCTCTGTGACTTTTGACACAATAGTCCTCTTTAGCGGTCCACAAACAGCAAGGCTATAGGGTTGTATTTCAGTTTTCAACAAAAAGTGTTGTCCCACGAGAAATGGCGTAAATCCTGGTTTCTAACATCTCTACCCTACCACACTACCCCCTGATTAGTTCCCATCCCTTTTCACTAACAATACACCCAGTTGCCTGTCACAAGGCCTCAGTAATACCCTCAGTTACTTTCCACAACGCCGGCAACATACTACCACGATACTCAGAGTCTTGTGTCCCATCTGTCCCATCCTCGCTTCAGTTTGCTACGCAGTACCACTGCCTCCCCTTACACTAACGACCCTACCTTTATATATTGCTTACGTATTTGTGAGAAAGAGCCCTATGGCTGGTTCCAGACTGTACCCCTGCCACTAGCCACCTAGCAGCTTAACCATGGAGCTGGTGAGCTTACATTGCACTTCTTACCAGTAGAGACACAACTCTGAATTTCTCTCCTCAGCTGACAATTCTGATAAAACTCACAGGAACTAAGTTTCTTTGAGACCCGTACTGTTACATTTAGTTAAACAAGTAAACAGGTATAAGTTATTGTGGGAAGGGGGCTGACAGACTGTGCTGTATCATAAGTTTTCCTTGCTTTGGAAACCCCAGCTAAACCCACCCTCCAGCTCCCCCAGTACCCTCTGCTGCTACACAGAGGTCTGCTCCATCCCAGAGAAGTGCTGTAGGAGTCACTGAAACATCAGTATTTCTACCTTTCAGTAGAACTGTGTGAGTTTCATCACGCAGTTCTGATTCTGCCCACCCTATTGTCAGACACGCTGAACTTGTCAGTACATGAGTTTTCTATTTCTATTCACTTCAGTTAAGACTATTCAGAGGACAAAATTAACCCTCTACATACGCTAGGATAAGGTCTGAGCCTGACATGAGGTTTTTTTAGATCTGACTTTGTTTTCAAAAAATCTGCATTCCCACCAATATTCTTTTTCTTTTAACTTCCAGTCCCTCCCATGTTTTCTACTATGAAAATGTCTCACCCTAAATCACTTAGTTTGTGGTAAGGAAGGTTCCTGTCTGCATCACACATCAGTGGCTGGCTGTCACCATCAGCTTTTCTACTTAGAGGATGCAAAAGAACCTGCAACAAAGGAAAGAGTTAGTACTTAACTTAAATATACCTGCAGACAAAGGGTATAGAAGTAACGAGCCTCTTTGGAACTGTGTACAGAAAATGTTGCGTGTATGCTTTGCTGAAGCTTATTGAAGCTTGAAAGAAAGATGTATTAGTAACAGGAATCCCAAATTTTGCAGAAAAACTCAATTCTAAACAGCCAAAGCAGGACACACTAATTCTCTGCTAAAATTTAACTCTACTAATTTAAAAATTAAAAAATGTTATCCCACTGTTATACTTCTATATACTGTTATATATACAAAAAACCACAAACCTGGAGTCATGGGCACTGGTTCAATCAGAATTATTAATGCCTAAGATTAAACAGAAATACTTATTCTCCTGAGAAAGGAAAGACTGAAGAAACAGAATGCAGGGAAACTATATAAAAGAGAAGGTAGCGTGAGCTTGGTCGGTTTGACCAGGGAGTGTGTCTTGCCTTTATCAGAACAAGCTACTGCTCCTGCCAGGTGAGCTGTGAAGGGATCTCACGTGGTTCAGGTATTGCAGGAAAGGACAATTAAGTGTAAAGATAGTATGTTCAGACTTGGACAGTACTAGCTTTCCTCTGCTCTGTCTGCTCTAACTGATTTTTTTGAGAGGTTAAAATAGACTATGAAATTCAGTAACCAGTGTGGTGTGCCTGGAACCTCACCAATGCCGAGGCTATAAAACAACATATAAAGAATGAAGATATAATGAACAGACTGACATTATTTATATCAGAAGGGAAACCAAACCACATTACATAGAGAATGTAATATATTTTTAACCAAATAGAACAATTTAAATTACTTGATACCTGATACTATGTGATATTTACTTGTATATTAGTCTTTTGCAGCAAACTGGGACTCAGTATAAAAATATTCTCAGACTTATTTTCTTCAATGTGAGCAGGATGCACCACACTAATGACAAACTCCTCCATTCCTATAAAAAACCAAGAACAACTATTAAAATTTGAAATAAATGCACTTTTTATTTCTCATAAGGTTCATGAAACTGATTAGTATATTTTGAATTGCTATTATATAATCCAAAATGAAAGAATTTAAAAAAGAAAAAAAATGAATCATTATTAAAGCATAACTGATGCTTACAGTTTCAGTGCAGAGAGATCTGTTAAATGGTGCGTACAGAGATTATTGCCTAAGCAAATGCCATAATGGATGGTTAAGACAGTTACAGCACAGGACAGTTTATCCTTACCTTCTTTAACAGAGAGATGTATACAGTCTGTGCCTCTCATTATCCATGGGTAATCATCAGTAGTGGAATCCTGCAGCCAAGAACTGAAAGCAGATTTAACATCATCCTCATGTGTATCTTTGTGCTAAACAGGAAAAGAGGGAAGCAAAACAAACCAAGGTGTTAGTAAGTAAAACTGTTCGTTTCCTATGCATGAGACATTTGTTTCTCTTATGATAGCATAGAGATGAAAGAAGATGTAGGAGTTTTATTTATTTAGAAAATTACATTTTGCTGACAAACACCATTTCTATCAAGTGGTCTATAGAAAGGACCTGTTTAGCCCTTGCTACAGCAACAGGTGAACCTTCCACCACCTCTAAAAGTTTTCTCTTTGGAACACCGATGTGAGGGCAAGGAAAAGCTTTTATTCTTGTTTTACTTATCTGTACTGCCAGATCCAAGAGCACTGCTCAGCTCCTGGCTTTCAAAGAGCACCCAAGGTATGCGCCTGCACCTTATTTGGGTGCTCACTACAGGCCTCTCTTCCCTGTGTACGCTGCCTCCTACACATCGAGCCCTGGGCTCATCAGGGTCAGGGGCATCACCAATAAACCCCAACAGCAGGCAAAGAGCCCCAGCAACTGACCCCAGAGCACCTGGATAAACGGTACAGGAAAAGGAACCGGGTCTAGATATTTCTCCTGGCAGAGTTCCTGATCAGAGAAGCGTAATTCTTGTCTAAAAAAGGGGGAATCAACCAGGATCACAGAAGCAGTGTTGAGAAAGGAAAATGAAAGCTACTCCCATATTTCTTTCTGCATTTGTCTCATTTTTGTCTGAGAATTAAAAATAACTTCAAATTAATTAGAAAGGAAAGAAAATACATCTGTATTTAAAACATATAAAAGCTGCTTTTTCCGATTTTAGCAGGTTACTGCAGAATACTTCTTTAAACTCCAATATAAAAAAAATAATGCAGTTCAACCATTCCTCTGTGGGTGAGAAACCAAATAGGAATATGGGGCATAAAGAACAAACCTGCATAAGCCCTGCTATGAGAGGAAGTGCTGCATGTTAAAGTTTTGAGGGACAGCTAACATGGGAAATAATCAGGCCAGTGTCACACAGAAACCGGCACACAGTACATTATGAAGAAATCCTTCATTCCAGAGCTCCACGTGACAGAGCATGAGAAGCGGCACCGAGTATGTTCTCACCGTCACAGACACTCACCCCTAAGACTGGGTATGTCTCACTGACAAGAAAACACAGGGATTCAATGACATAAAAAATTAAATCTTTAGCATGTGGGGGAAAAAAAAACAAAAACAGAACAACAAAAACGAAAACATTAAAAGGAAGTAAAAAACTAAACAGCACATAAAATATATAATTTTACTGCAATTGTCTTGGGAAATCCACTGGGCACTGCAGTGTTTGAGGAGTGTAAGCATGTCTTCTCACGCAAGTCTTAAAATGGGTATTTCCTCTTTAACTTTATGATTCTTCTTTATTTACCAAGTGCATTTATATTTACCAAGTGCAAATATTTACCTAGTGCAACACAAATTTTAATGGCTTGATGCTTACAGTATCATTCATCAAAATACAAACCAGTATTACTAGACAAGCCTTGTTTAAGTAGAACATAGCATCTTCTTAATTTAAACTTACATAGTAAAAAGAAAAAGCAAGGAATTATTCAAAAAAGAAATCGCTTTGGAATTATGTCATACATGATAGCCAACTTCCGAACTATCATCTAACATATGAAAAGAAATAAACACAAAACCCCAGCAACTTAGAATCATAGAATCGTCTAGGTTGGAAGGGACCTTAAAGATCATCTAGTCCAACCATCAACCTAACTCTGACAAAAAAGTAAATAAGAAATAAAAATCACTAAACCATATTCCTGAGGACCATGTCAGTCCGTCTTTTGAACACCTCCAGGGATGGTGCCTCAACCACTTCCCTGGGCAGCCTATTCCAATGCTGGATAATCCTTTCGGTGAAGAAATTTTTCCTAATACCCAATCTAAACCTCCCCTGGCACAACTTGAGGCCATTTCCCCTTGTCCTATCTCCTGTGACTTGGGAGACGAGACCGACCCCCCGCCTCTCTACACACCCCCCTTCAGGTCGTTATAGAACACAATAAGGTCTCCCCTCAGCCTCCTCTTCTCCAGAGCAATCAGTTTTCCAACACACAAACAAGTATGTGACCAAAAATATCAACTCACTAAGTTCTGTTTGGGTTGCAGTGTGAGAGACACGGGAATTTTAGGAAAAGAGTCAACTGACTTAATTCGGACTGTTGAATGTATTTCAATATGCAGCTTTTTTCTCAGACCATCTGGAATCTGGAATATTTAAAATAAAAGCAAAGAAAAAGGAAATATTAGAAAGTAAAATTGGTATAACATTGCATATATAATAATACATCAGTTTCTTAATCACTAATAGAATCTCTACATTTGATCGTTGATCTGTTCATTGGTTGCAATATGCAGGAGAATTAAGTAAACCATAAAATCGACAGTGGTATCCAAATCTTGTTCTCTCTCGCACACGTCTAATTGCCTCTTACCCTATGTATGAAAATGCCCACTATAGCTGACCAGCTACGAACTTCCGTAAATAAAAACCAGAAGGTTGAGAAGAAGAACTAGGAGGAATTCTTAGAATGTTGTAAGAATGCTTTTAGTATAATAGAAAAACACCAAGTCTACTTTCATTTGCTGATTAAAAGGCATTTTACACGGGCAGGTTAATCCAGACAGGCCATTCCACAGGCCAGAACTAAGCACATCTGCAGCACAGAGAGAGAAAACCCTGTCCCCCTAAATCGTACCAGTCAATTTGTCCTTTTAAAAAGGAAACTACTTTTCAAATTTTCTGTGTTATTTTAAATGTATATCCAAATTGAAAACATCTCATAAATGTTTATTAAGTCTGAAGGACTTGATGGTTGCTGGCATTTGGAAAATTGTTAGGTCTCTCAAAAAGAGCACTGTGGGCTCCTGCTCTCATCCTCAACAAAAAAAAAACCAAACAAATGGTGAGAAGTATATGACGCCAAAATAGTCTGCTGGAGTGCATTTTATCTATTTTTGTTGATCCCAAATGTAATTCCAAGAAAGAAAGAACATAGGCAGGCTGTGGTTCCATCAGAACAGGCTGAAATGCCTGTGCCTGTAGGCCGGGACTCGTGGCACCTTCAAAATAGTACATAAAAACTAAAATAGTTTGAATTGCATAAAAGCCAGTTGTTTGATATCATTTTTTTAAGATGTGTTTTAAAAAGTACATAAAAGCACTTGGAAATACCATGTAGCACTAGGATATGCAATCCCATCCCTTTACAGTTTGATGACACCTGGACTCCAAAGCACATTTTAAAGTGATAACAGATGAAAAGAATCTCATTACACAGTACTGAATTTAAGTAGATACATTCATGCTCTCATGAATACAATGGATACCAAGAGATTTTGAAGAAAGCATGCATTCCCTCCAGACACACTGAAGAATTTTCACAATTTGGTGCAAAAATGCTAAGGGTGCAGAAACCCAGAGTACACCATACGTCTTGGAGGATGATGGTAACTAACATAGTCCAGAAAAATACAGCTTAGCAAAGCACAGCTCCAGAAAATACTCTTTGATTCCAGATACTTGAGAGCACAACACACAGTCTATAACCCCAAACTGCATACAAATTAGCCAGTTCCACAATCATCCAATAGAAAATATTATCCACTAAAAAGCCTAAAAGATAGTGCGCTCCAACTGACCCAAACTCTTCCAACATGCAGGGCTTCCCCACTGTGGCCATACTCTATGACACTCTTTAGGTCTTCAAATCCATTCCACACGATTTGAACAACAGATCCCTCGCCGGATTCTTGACTGCTATTAGCATCAGAATGATTTTTGTCTTGCGTACTAGTCAAATGCTTTTGCTTTTCCAATGGCAGATTTTGCTTTGCTTCTTGATGACGCTGTCTTGGGGAAAGCAGCTGATTAATTGTCCCGTAAGATACTACAGGGTTTGGTTCCAAATCAATAAATTCTAAATTCCACGGAAAAACATGAATAGCATTGCATTTCAGAAACGCATGAGCAGCGGATACATTCTGCACGCTGGGAGGCTGGGACTGACACACTCTAAAAACGGAATCCATGTGAATTAAGTTCAGCAGCTTGTCTTTGACGGTGCTCATTTCATCTTTATCACACAAAGTCTTCTGTTTCTGCTCAGACGTATGAGAGAAAATGCTCCCTATGAAATTCCATATATTTGGGAGAACATTTGAGCCAAACGTCACGTTTGCATCAGCCTTACTCAGTTCAAGTACTCCTGGCTTTAAGAAAGCTTCTTTGGCAAAAGGATCCTTTACTGTTTCTTCTTGCTTCGTGTTATTTTTCACAAAACTTTTGAGCAAGATGTCATTATCTGTGGAAGGCGTGCTGGTGATGTTTCCCTCAAGTTCACGTGTTTTGGGACATATCAGAAGCTCCGTGCAGGGTTCTAATCTCCCATAGGGTGCTGCTGGCATAAGCGTACCTGAGTGTGAACAAAGCAGGTCAATAAGCGCTTCCACCCTGGCCGCACCGCCTTCTCAAGCTGCCACAAGAACCTGCTTGGTTGCTTACCGATTCTGATGTAAACGTGCGTGTGCTGTTCAACCCAGACAGGAAAGATGGCTTTTGGAAATACTATTCGAATCTGGTCAAGAAGATGTTTTTCAAGAGAGGAAGCGTGCAGTTCCTGGGAAAACGTAATATCCTCATAAATTAAATATTGCACACGTTTTCAACACTTGAAGATAGAAACTCTACATCTCTAAGACACCATTTGAAATATAAAATACAATTAAACCCCACCACATTTAGTATTCCCTTAGGGGCTGAAAAGAATGGGGCATTGGGTAAAAACCAGCTTGTGTCAAAACCTCTGTCATCTGTAAGAAAAGGATGGGAACAGGGGAAAAGGTTTTATTACCAGAATTTCCCAATCATCTGTTGAGAGTGGTTCCACTTCTACTTGCCGACAGGAGGAGACGTGGGAACAGGGTTCAAGAAATACCTGGCAAAAGTAACACCATTTCAAAATATTAAACTTCTTATTTTCAAACACAGAACAGCCCCATCTTTAATTCAACTAGAAAACTGGCATCTCCTTCATTACACACTTTCACTACTTTGAACATACATCTTCTCAATGACACGAGGTAATTCACAAGCAGAAGGTGGATGTGCAGTGTGTTAGAAATGGTTTGCTTGGGGCACGCCTGGGGACTGCAACACACCGCCAATGGAAGGGAGTGTGGAAAGCACCAAGAGCTTCAGCAGCTAAAAATCCTTAATACGTATTGATCACATAATCATCTTTGCATTTTATTTTTAAATGTCCTGGACTTCAGAATGCTGAAAAATTGGTTGAGTTATGCACAAATTTATATAAGGCAGAAACGCCTGAAGAAATTAGGCAAAAGTACAATACAAAAGCAAACCCAGCTCCTTTATGAATGATGTCACAGAAAACAGCCCCACTTTCACAGAACAGCTTTAAGGTCCCGTGTATCAGGAGGAATGGTAAAAGCTTTTCAGAAAGCATTGAACATATAATCCAGAAGTTTTTACCAAAGGTTCCACTTGGCAGAAAGAAACAATTTTCAAACAATATCATGTCACACATTTTAAAATAAAGTTTATTCAGTTTTTCTTGATATAAAACTAGTTACCTGTCCTCTGAGAGAGATTTGTTGCAAGTCAGCTTTCATAAAAGTAACAATTGATTTTAAATTCATCTAGGTCCTCAGTTTCAAGCAAGAGTTGAGAGGAATAACTTTTCCCCAACACAGTAAATAGAAGAGCATGTTATTATGACACACAGCAAACTTGCAATTCCTGAATTGAAAACAATGACATAACTACCTAATTATTCATTAAGTTGTACAGATTAGTATTTCCAGACAGCAGTTGGATGAGGTTTTCTTAGGTTTCCTTTGTCAATTGTTTTTCTCTGAAAGGCTAGTAATTGCTAGAACAAAAATAGTAGTCACCCTGCCACTGAACTAAGGCTAAAAGAGTAAACGAGGTAAGATAATACACTGCTTTGAGCCATATGCATTGATGTATTCTATTATGCTGAATGAGATTTTCCACAAGAGAACAGGCATACAGAGTATACTACGCAATAACTGTGAGAAGAGTAATACTTTTCTATTCTTTAGGTTCATTTAAATCTCTGCCTATTAACATGACAAATCCCCTGCACGTTGAGATTTTAACAGTTCCATGTCAGAAAGCTCTGGCTGCCTCTTGGCCACCTCTGCAACTTCTGTCCAATGAAAGAATCGTTTACAAGAAGTTTAGCAGTGTCCAAGAGTAAGAGGCCAATTTAAATACACATTCAAAGAGAGAGGACACATGGGGACATGTGGTAGGAAAAGGGGGGAGAGGGATGAAAATTTAAGCCCCAAATAAGTCAAACAAGAAGAAATAAGAAGTCAATAATTACTTTAAAATAACAGGAACTCCAGGCAAAATATTCTCCTGAGACAATTCCCAAATTGTTTAATTGCTTAAAAGTGTATTTTCCTAACATTAATGGCACTGCAGGTCATGACTCCAACCTTGTGGAGACCCACCCACAGGCCTATCCTAATATTGTTTAGGCAATTGTTAATGATTTAATACACAAATATTTTCACGTTTGAGATATTTCACGACAGTTAACTTTTCTTATGAGCAGACATAAATGAAGTAACTGTCTAAATACATGAAACAAGAAGGTCATAGCTAACTTGCCCATTTTTATCCTTTCAGGTATCTTGCAATATACTCTTTATTTAAATAAGAAAAAAAGATCGCATTGCAAACCTGTTGTCCATCTGTAATGCCAAGTTTCTCTGCCAACTGTCTGTTAATCTCTGCAATATTTTCACCCTGGTGACCTCGATGCCTGATTTCCATCCAGCTTAAAAATATAGGCTGATGACCACAGGATACTTGCACAGCTTGGCCCTATGAGTTTCAAAGAAACAAATTAACATCAAACAAGCTAAATGAGATGACTATTAGTCAACCTAAACTGGATTTGATTAGAGAGATCAAAGGAATTAAAAATGTTTTCTGGATTTTCCATGCCCTATTATAATTAATATTCACTAACAATAATTTGCAGCACGTATCTTAATCTTCACACAGCACTAAGTTTCACAGACTATTTTATCACCCACTTACCTAATACCTTCAACAATTAGATTTAGCTTCTGATTCCCCTTAAGTTTTTATATTATCTACTCAGTGTAATCTATTAACATAATTATCCCTTTTTTAACATTTTTATTAAAGAGTTTGCATCTAATATGTTATTGCTGACAAGACTTCAGAGATGATATATTTTTGCTTTGCGGATGATGCTCAGTAAAAGCTGGAGCCCACCACAACCAACCCTGTGCAGAGCGACCCCGCAAGCCCCCAACACAATTACACTGCTTTTTCCTCTTTCTTGCCAGTACATTTGTGAGACATCCAGTAACTGCAGCAGAAACGAAGCTAACGTTTATCATGGAATGGTTGGGGTTGGAAGGGACCTTCAAGCCCATCTCGCTCCAGGCCGGAGCAGGGACACCTCCCCCCGCCCGGGCTGCTCCCCTACCCAGCCGTACTGGGTTTCCTGCAACCCCGCCAGCCTCCTTCTACTACCACAAAGAGAAAATAACAGGTTTTTACAAGTCTGTAAGACTTTGCTTTTGTGAAACGTGACTTTTGTCGGCGGGGAGCTGGGGGTTCCCCAGGCCGGCTGAGGCAGCCGGGCCCAGAGGCGCCCTGCCGGGGCTGCGGCCGCCCCTCCGCCACGGGCCTCGCCCCGCCGCCCCCTCACCCCCTCGTTCCGGCCACTGCCCGCCCCGGCTGTCCCCTCGGCAGCGCCCCGGCTATCCTGCTGCCCGCACAAGAGCACACGCGGCCTCTGCTCTTTTTGGGTGAAGTGTTATTTGAAACCTGAGATGCGCTTCCCGCAACCGGCCCACGGGCTCAGCAAGGCTCTGCGGGACAGGGGTCCCCTCCCGTGCAGGAAGGTACGGCGAAAGCTTTACGTGCACCGAGAGGGACGGTTCTGCCGGGGGTCACCGCCCCACCTCCTGCCCCACGGGCCGACGGTCATACCGTCCGCTTAGCGCCGCCAGGTGTGTGTATGTGTGTGTGTGGGGTATTCGTGTCGCCATAGCAACGGGGTGCGGGGGAGACGCTACTCTCCCACACTCCCCTACCCGAGGCCCCGCGCGGCGGCCGCCCGGTACCTGCTGCAGGCCGAGGTGAGAGGCCAGCACGGCCGGCAAGCGCAGGAAGCAGTCCCGGGTTCCGCTCAGCGCGACCGTCACCGCAACGGCTCCGGCTGCCCCTCCGCCAGGGTTGCCACTGCCCCACATGCCGCCGGACGGGCCGGGCCGGGCCGGGCCGGGCCGGGCCCCACCGACCGCTCCGCCCTCACAGCGGCTGCCCACTGCGAGCGGGGCGGGCCTCCCTGGAAATCCCTCCCGCCCCCCAGGCAATGGTGCCGGCCAATGCGGGCGCTGCCTATACCCGTTCCCCGCCTCTGATTGGCTTCTCTATCGAGGGGTTCGGCTCTTTCTGCCTGGCTTAGCGACGCCATTTCCGCTCCGGTGGGAGCCAATGAGCGTTCTGCCCCTTGCCTGATTGGCCGTTCTCTCGGCGAGCAGCTAGAGCTGCCTGCGCGGGGCGCGGTGGGCGATGGGAAGATGGCGGCCGGCAGCAGCATAGGTCCCGGCGGGCCGGGTGATGCCTGCAGGCACCACGCGCAGCTGGGCGTCTGCGAGTCACGCGCCAAGTACCGGGAGGGGCGGAGGCCGCGCGCCGTCAAGGTGGGGCCGGGTTCCGTTTCCGGCGGCCGCGGGCGGGGCCGCGGCTCTGCCCCCGCTGAAGCGGCCCCCGAGCGGGACGGGCGGGGTTGTTGGAGGCGGCTTCTCGGCCTCCCCGCGCTCCTCCAGCCGCGTCCCGTGATTAGCGCTCGTCCTCGCTGCGGGCGCGGGCTCTGGCGAGCCGAGCGAGCACATCCGCCTCTCTCTGTGACAGAAGTCAAGCTGAGGGCGGTTGCCCGGATTTGTTGCTGTTGGTGCTGTTAACAGAATCGGAATGAATTCCCTTTAACGTTACGGTGTCGCTCCTGTTGTATGTTGTGAGCCGTCAGGCTTCCGCTGCAGCCGCTGTCACTCCTCCCTCCTTACACAAAGCAGAAGAGAGCACTTCGGGTTTTTTTACCTGTTGGGGGAAGCCCCTGCTTCTCTCTGCGTCGCCCTTGTGTCTGTCTGTCTGTCTGTCCGAAAAACACAAGCTGTTTGGTCACCGCAGCAGGGACACAGCTTTGCACACACAGGATCTGCCCCAAGGCATCGTGGCAATTTTTACATTTTCCTTTTGCCCCCGTGTTGGTCCGTGAGGCCCCTCTCCGGAGAGCACACGGGTTTGACGCTGGTTTTTCTTTATTCTGGCAGTGCCTCATGCTAGCTGGGCGCCAGTCTGTCCGGTGAGGAAACTGGCCAGAGATGTGCAGGTTTTCTCAGCAAAGGGCAGAACTCTGACCTGGTGGAGAAGAGGCGACTCTAATTCGTGTCCTCCTTTGAGTAAGGTGCTGGCGTTCAGCTCCTGCTTGGTGATGAGCAGGTCCCGGGTAGCTGCGCGGTTACGGCTCCTGCGAGAGTCCAAAGTCAAAACGGAGCAGAGAGGGATTATCAGCATCCTGAGAGGGCTTGAGGAACACCAGAAAACACAGAAAAATCCTTGCTTTTCCAATGAAGCAAGAATGTGAATATTTTAATAGACTATTTTTTTTTCCCCCCCAGGTTTATACTGTCAACTTGGAATCTCGTTATTTACTAATACAAGGAGTTCCTGCATTAGGTGTTATGAAGGAATTAGTTGAACAATTTGCATTATATGGTGCCATTGAGGAGTATCATGCTCTAGATGAATATCCAGCAGAGCAATTTACTGAAGTTTATCTTATAAAATTCCAAAACCTGCAATGTGCAAGGTATTGTACAGGGCAGCACCTGCCTCTTCCCATGTTAATCTTTTACACCTTCTTTATTTATGATCTGTTAAGATTCTAAAGAGCTGAAGTAAAGTCCTCAGTTTTGCCAACAGAATTTATTTCCCTTCAGGGTGGCCAAGAAGAAAATGGATGAGCGGAGTTTCTTTGGCAGTTTGCTGCACGTGTGCTATGCTCCGGAATTTGAAACTGTCCAAGAAACTAGAGAGAAGCTGCAGGACAGGAGGAAGTATATAGCAAAAGCAACAAATCAAAGAGGTTTGTCATTAAATTTCCTATAGAATCTTGACATCTTGCTTCAGTGGTTGGTGCGGTTTTGGTTAAAAAAAATGCCTGGTATGTGGCTGCTTTAAAGATGCATTTTAAGTATGTTTGCAGCAGAATGGAGTTGTCTCTCAGTATTTATAGGGCTGCATCTTTTTCAAAGCAAGTTTTCACTTTTGTTTAAGACTAAAATAAAGACATGTTTAAGCTTTAATAATGAAGGTTTTGTTTTGTTTTGTTTTTTTTTGTTGGTGTTCTTTTCAAAATGTTACCAGAATTTTCAGGCGCTGGAAGGAGGTTTGGGATGATCTTTTCACCCTGTCCCAGCTTACTCAGGTGTGCCCAAAGGGACACTTTTGTAAGGAAGGTGACTATACCAGAACCTCCAACACAGTATTTCTGCAGCGCTGGAGGAATGCTAGAACAGGCTGGTTTAACAAGGGCTACTGGGCTGCCAAGTTCCCAGGCAGCACTGAAGGCTGGGCAAGCAGAGAAACAAGCAAATGGTCCAGCACAGACTTCCTTCTTGTGCTTATCTACTTTGATATCATTATTCATTAAATGAGGCTATTTAAAGGGAGTAAAATCGCTGATTTTTAACATCAAAATACCTGTTTTTTTCAATGCTGCAAGACAGCCTATCCTTGAAATCGTAACTGGAAGTAAGAATCATTCGTTTGCAACATGAGGAATGTCTTCCTCGTGTTCTCAAAACTGCTGAAATGCTTCTGCTCAGATCTTGCTCACAAACCAGCAGAGGGAGCAGGCTGAAAACCATAGTTTGCCACTTCGGAAAAAAGAATCCCAGAAAGGTGGCTGGGAAGGAAGTATCACTGGTATTGCTTCTGTAATTGTATTAAATGGTGGGGGTTTTTTGTGCGTTAGAACTAATAATGACATAAAATGGTGAAGCTGCTTTTTGTTCTTTTACAGATTGCTTTGTGTTAAAGAAAGAGGGCCCTAAGAAGATCATCTCCAAGATCTCCGGATGTGATTGTCCATGGAATACATCAGGACAACGTGCAGCCAGTAACTGGGACCCATCCTGCTTTACAGGCTCTCAGGGGGTATCCCGTAACGTAGGGCATCCATCTGGGAACCATCATCAGAGCCTGCTGATATATCCCCATGATAGCAATTACGCTGAAACTTCTGGGTACTTTGGTCAAAGCACATCCCCAACTCCAAGTGTCCAGCCAGGAGGAGGTACCCCTCCAACTCCTTTAGCGCAGCAAAGAACTGCTCCGATTGATAACGGGCTTGAGAGGTTTATGCCTCGTACAACTCACCTGCAAGAACGTAAGAGGAAGAGACAGGAAGGTAACAAGTTTTCCCTCATTGGAACAAGCGGGGACAAAACTGAAGTTGTTATTGGTCCACAGCTACCGGAAATACCTAAGGTGGATATGGATGATGATTCTTTGAATACTTCAGCTACATTAATTCGAAATAAACTGAAAGAGGTATGGATTCTGGAAGCTGCGATATTTTCATTTTCAAACATGTATATTATGTGTTTCTTATCCATAAAAATAGATAAGACCCTAAGGTAACTTAATTCAACATTTTTTCAGTATTACCAGTTTATTTGCCACTTTAAGCTACCATTCTTACTGCTTAACTCTTTCATAATGCAGAATATTGCAGGTCATTCTCCATACATCTTACGCTACACTTCAGAAAGTATAAATGGCAGTGCATGGTCAGAAAATGATTTTTAGTAAACTACGCTTTTTTCCATGTGGGGAGCCATAACTCAGGAGTTAGTCCTGCTGACTCCACTGTGGTGCGTGCACCTGCTTTCTGACTGGGGAAGTGAAAAATAATAAAGTCAGAGTTGAATGTAATCTTGCTCCAACACTACTTATGGCATTAAAAGATGCACAGAACCAGACATTCTATGCCAAGAAGCATGTTGTAAGCTATATAACCTTTTCTGGAGGATATTCATCACTTCACTCCTGACATAACTTTCCATTTAAATTAAGGTATGAAAAGCTCCCTTGGCTATGACTAACTGGACCTACTGGAAAGAGCTTATCTCCAGCCAAATTGATAAATAGGCACCCCTTACATTAAATACGTTTCTAACTTATTTGTCAAAGCACATGTTTTTCCTTTCCCTTCCATTTTCTTCTTGGAATACCTGAGTCTAAAAAGCATGCTAAACTTTACTGTGAAAACACCTCTGGTAGGGAGAGCGGTGATATGTAATGCTATCGCTGAGCATCTGAAATCAGGTTGTGTGGCTAAAACATACAAATGGGATTGCTAACACTCCTGTCTTTTAAGTTTCAGCTCTTGTGTTTAGTGCTGCCTTTGTGTTACTTTTTTCCCTTTCTCTGCAGGAAAATTTAATTCAAGTGTGATTATAGTAATACACCCCTCCTAATAGTCAAATGTTGGAGATACGGCCTTACTCTAAAACTAGTATAAAAAAGGAGTGGTTACAGTTTACTAAGATTTTTTTTTTCTTTTTTTCCCCACTTTAGGTAGCAGATTCTGTTTCAAGAACATCTGTGGAACAGCCAGAGAGTAGTGCAGCCAAACCACTTGTAAAGCAGAGAAGAAGAATATAGATACTGCTTGCAGTATCTTCCATCAGTCCTTTTTTAAAGGATGTAGTTTAAAATATTTATTTTTTTATGTTAAAAATAAAACTATTTTATACTGTATTTCCAAGCAATTCCTTGTTAAAAATTGTATCAATGTGTTTCTTGGAATGAACAAACAGTATAAGATGATATTGTAGCAGTCCTCTCCTGTGTACTGCATAGTATAACATATTTCGTAATGCATAACACATACCTGTATTTAGGTAGAGTGACAGAAGTAAATTCTATTTATTCAGTAGCTTTTACAGTAAAGGAATACTGAAACTTAGTAATACTTTCAAGTTGTTCCTATTTTTACTATACTATGAAGAATGGTGAAGAAAAAAACCTCTTACAACAGTATTCCTCTTGGAGTTACAGTTTATGAGTTTCCCGGAAGGTTTTCTCTTCAAAGGCCATGCTGCTCTGTTTTTTTTTTTTTTAAAAAAAAAAAAAAGAAAGTTCATTTTCAATAAACAAAGGATTTAAATTTAATTCAAAAAGATGCTAAACTGAAATATGTAAGCAGAGACAGTCTTTACACTTAGGCTTCCTCTTGCTTTTTAGCTTAGAAAAGGTAAATTCCATAGCATTAATAATGTCATCATCAAGAGGTGATAACATTATATATGTACAATATTTGATATATATCTGTAAAAGGCTGTAACATTCAAAATTATAACTGAAGGGGAAATTCAAATTGTAACTGCTGAGCAGCGGTAACGTGTGACCAAAGCTGGCTCTGCCCTGGAGGGCAGGAAGGAGGTAAACTGGCTGGGAGCCGGAAGGCCAGAGAGTGGGATGAGGATGGAAAGAGTGAAAGCTGCCTTGGTGAAGAGACACCACCATAATGTGTACATCTCCTCACCAATAGTACAGCAAGTGTTTGCATGTTGGTTTGATTTTTTTTAAAACTCAAGGCTGGTGTACCTTTAGGTCTGGCAAACATGGTCCAAAGGCTTCTAAGAGAAGAGTCTCATCTCTGACCGCTTTTTCAAAGTCCATGAAAGAAAGCTTGCCATCGTGGTCATAGTCCTACAGAAGGAAGGGAACTCTTCAGCAAAGGATGATCGCTTGTAGTGACTGTCTTTTTGTTTAACAGACGACACATTTACGTTTTTAGTAACAGACAACAATTTAAAGACAACTTTACATTTTTAGTTTGAGTGTATACAAAAATCATTTTCTTTGGGCCATCAAAGTCTGTGCTTGGACAAGATCTGTATCATTTGCTCCTGCCTAAGGCAGAAAAGGTGGTGCAAGCTCAACTATCTCATATGGCTTCCTTAACAGAATTCCAGAGAAGGCAAACCTTTAACATGGGAAGAAGCTGAGCTGAGAATTGCATGGACAAATCTCAAGCACAGTTGCACTGAGGTAAATTAAAAGTAACTCACTTAAAAGTAGGTGAGAATGTTAGGCTATGTTCTGTGCATGTATTTACATCGTGAGCGTACCTACGGCCTACTCATCAGCCCAGAGATGCTCTCCCCAGTGGTTTCTATAGTATATAGTGGTTTCTATATATGCCTGGCCTCTTTCACACACAGCACCCAGAAGAACCCAGAGTGTGCTGGTGTCAGCGTACTTCTTTCACACTGCAGGGTCTCAGCGTGGCAGAACAGTCCTCTGGGGGCGGGAAAAGCATCCCTGTGTTTTTAGTATTTCTGCAATGTGAAAACCTCTTATTTCTACTGACACGGCAGCTTAAACCACCACCAAATGCTACAGTGAGCATAAGTGCTTCTTTACACCATATAGCGTGGGTTTGAGAAATAGAAAACATGGGGTTAAATCAAAGGACTTGGGATTTGAGACCTGGTTTTCAGTGAGATTTTTGACCACCACCGCAGGAGGGGAGGTTATACTTCTTGATTCAATGAAAATGTTGAAAGACAGTGCCTGCCTGATCTGGAAATCCTAAATTAATCACGGTAAGACAAGTTTTACATTAATAACCCCGAGTTTACTATTCTAACAGAATATTAAATTGGATAAAGACATTTCATGATCAATTGATAAAACACAAGTGTACTTAATGATAAAGCTACTACAGATGCCTAACTGAAGAATAAGTGCAGATTACACTACTGAATTTTCTGCTTTTGACTGGGCCTTTGCTCTGACCAGGCACGCACAGGTGTGTATGCACACACACACACACGGTAGTTTATAGACAAAGTTTATAATGCACTCACAAATTAACAGTTTCATGTGAGGACACTGGACTGGGACTTGTTAGATCTGGATTGTATTTCTGGCTTTCCTTTGGAGACTTGCTCAAGCAGGTAACTCTGTGGCTCAGAGTCCTGCTGTAAAGCAGTCACAGGATTTAATTACCCCGCAGCAACATTCTGAGTTAACGAGTATCTGAAAGACACTCAAGTATCACAGTGAGTAAGTACTTGCCATTTTCTTCAGTGCTATGTCTACCAAGTCTTTAATTCCCTCATCAGGATCTTCTTCTGATGGTTGTTTGAGAAGGCTGTTTTTCAGCATTTGAAACATTTCCTCTCTTGAAATGTATCCATCACCATTCAGGTCGTAAACTTCAAAACAGTCTTTTTGAAAGATAAATAAATTTGAAGTTCATACAAAAGTAGATGACACACTATTAAAGCTGTCACCTATAGACAGAAAATGTGAATTGTATGTTGTACAGCATAATTATGGAGCTACATTTACCACCTACATGCATATTTATATGCAAAATATGCGTCACATTTTGATATATATACCAGTCAATTATTGGCTATTTACCCTTCATAGTTAAAATCTATTTCTGCTCAAATAAATTAGGTTCAGTTCACAGAAACCATAGTAACTTACAGATCTTAACTTGTCTAAAAGTGTCAATTTAGAATATAAATGAGGTTCTGGTTTAAAAGTCCAATTTCCCATGATGGGGACCAGCTGTCTCTATCAAGAAGGGCTTTGCACCTACAGACCACATCCCAGTTATTTCAGAAGCTGGCTTAGAAAAGTAAAGGGAAAAGAAGAATAAACTGTCTTAGTACGGAAAAAAGAACTGAAGTATCCCCTAATGCAAAGAGGAAATCTCTCTAACACAGTATTCCAAGTATCTGCCTAATTTATCTCCTACTTGCTTCTACCTCCCTGGAATCAGAAATAGACAACCGTAAGCTTTACCATCCTTCACAAAACTCATTTAAACAAACAAAAAAACCCACAACTCTTCAGTTTTAGAACACAACAGGTTTTTTTCTCCTGACAAAGACTAAGCCTACAGTGCAAACTGTACTGGGATACAGTTATGACACACAACAGTGTGTATCACTATGCACTAGCGTATCCTCTTGTGCTTACAACAGGGCTGTGCATTTTATCGCCTGTAGCTGTACTGACAAACTGAATGACATTCTGGGCACACATCCAGAGCTGTGACATCCCAGGCCACCTTCCAGAGGAACTGACATAGTGCATTAGGGATGGCTGACGCCGCAAGCACCGCAAGCTGGGGACTGTGGAAACAACGTGCTGTTGTTCTCCTTTTTCTATTACATTTTTCCCTACATCCCATATTTTTTTTTCCTGCTTCTTAAAATTCTAGATGACTTGTTATTTTTTATCCCCTATCTTTCTCCATCATTACTGGGGGGGTTCTCATGACCATCTTAAAGACAAACTCAGTTTTTTCCATCTATGCTTCTAGGCCGAAGAACTGCTTGAATTAACGCAACTGCTACTGGGTCCCCATTGTGCCAGTAAATGAAAGCTGGCGCAGGTCCTGGGTGGCTTGAGACTCTGTTATTCAGCCAAAAGCACCCTTGAGCTACACCTGCTTCCTTCTAATTTTGTGTCTGAATACAAAAACGTATGTTCTGTCAAAACTGTATACTGCAAAACAACGCTAGTTTTTGTCAGCAGCAAAATAAGCTGACAGCTATGGTAACAGAAGTTTACGCAGAAAAAGCTCTGTCTCAGAGAAGCCATTTCAGAACTGTTTCGTTGCACTAAACTATACAGAAGAAAACTCTTCAACTACCAAATACTTTATAAGAGGAACTAGTAAATTGTATCAAACGCAACATGCACTTTAATAGGCATGATTACTACTAAATACTGTCATACAGATGAACCTTACATTTAATCCTTTCCTCCAGCGTCCCCCGCAGAAACACTGACAAGCCTTCCACCCATTCCACCACACTGATGCAGCCGTCGTTGTCTCTATCAAAAGTGCGGAACACTGGGAAGTGTATTAGATACATTTAAAATGTATATAATAGGGAAACACTAACAAAATAGTATTTTCCTAAGTTCAATGAAAAGAGAAACATGTATTTTTTTCTAAAAATATTTCTCTTCTTTCATCAAGGTATGATTACCCTTCTTGAATCTTTCTAAGCCAAAACAACGAAGGGGATTTTGCCCCTCAGTTTACGGATCTTCTACTCCAGAATCCTGCTGGAATAAGACGTTTTGTATGATTTGTTGCTTTCCTGACTTAAACAACTACAGGAAGTATGCTTCCATGCAGACATAAGCCAAATAAACCAGTATCCCTTACACTAAGGCATATTTGCATGTAAAAGAAGATTTTAATACTAGACTGTCTCAGAAAATCTTGGAGAAAGCAATTCTAGAAATAACATATGAAAGAAAAATAACCTTCTTTTATGTACCAAAAATCTTTTTTTTCTTCTCCCTTCCCTGAAGAAGCTTTTGATTTTGCAGCTTCACTATTCATACAGCCTGTAATACAGTACTTCAAATCCAAGATATAATTCAAAGCATCAACAAACATCTATGATAATTCATATTTTAGAATGTTAATTAGTAAGTTTGCTACAGGAACACCTTTACACGCAGAGCCAAGCAGTCTGGAACTGGAAAGCAACAGGCTTGCTTTTGCAAACTGAAATCAGATCCCTTGCATGTAAGCATTAAAATAATTACAAGAATGCGTCCACCTAAGGTATTTTCCAAGCCACACTTGGTGCTTAAAATGGCAAGTTCTTACTTTATGGCATTTAAATACCCCTCCTGCCAGAGAAGAGAAGAAAGCTGAACGACAGCGCGGCTCTTGGCAGCGTGAGACCGCAGAGAAGGGCAGAGCCGTGCCTGCCCCACACCCTCCTCTGGACACCCCTGCGTTAGAGACCATTCACACCTCTGCAAGTGCCAACGTGGCCCTCCTGTCATGAACCCGTGAAACGGCTGTATTTTGCAGGGTTATTTGGCTCATTACTCTCGCCTCCTGCCTAGTCCCTTCAGTGCTCTTCACAGCACCTCTAACGCACAAGCCACCCACTCTAACAGAGCGCCCTCCTGGGACCTCCAAGCCCCAGAGGGAGCCCCCCTCGGAGAAGAGGGAGACGTGACACTGTACTGCCCTCTACTGTCGCGACACGACAGGGACAGAAGGCCACAGGACAGCACTCTGGCTGGTCTCCCTGGTACCACAGCGTGAGCTACCCTGAACTAAGGGAGAAGTATTCCGAATAAAGAAAATAAGGATATCCTTTACTCAGCACCTCCCGAGCGTAACCCTTCTTACAGGGGTGAGATGGTGCTACTTTGTCTGGGCACACGCCTCAGGTCAATAACACGGAACTAAAACTTTGCATTTTTGATGGCCGTGGTCTCACCTCTGTCCATGAGCATGACATCGGTCATGCCGAAGGCGCTGTGCAGCGTGTCCCTGAACATGTTGCGGTCGAAGCCCACCCCGGCGAAGCGGCTGTTGGACTGGCCCGGCCTCTTCACCAGCGCGTTGAAAAGCTTGATCAGACATTCCACCTCGCTTTTATTGACTGCCCAGCCGAAACACAAGCACACATACTTTTTAACTTAACTTGTAAGCATACAGGGCAGGCACAGGGAAGCGAGAGTGCGCGCACCTCCCCCCCGCCCCCAGCCC
>VXAK01010273.1:128244-143519 GCA_013399435.1 Arenaria interpres | reverse complement strand
GGCCGCCGCTACCCCGGCAACGCGGGCGGGGCGCCACGGGCCCGGCCCGGCCGCTGGGCCGCACACAAACGCGAGCTAACAACGGGAATTGCTATCCAACGCTAAAAAAACCACAAAAAACAGTTGGAGGAAAGAAAATAACTGAACGTCAAACTTCTAAAAATGCTTCTGGAAGGAAGAGCTAAAAATTAACTACTACATACGATACTGTTTGCTCGTCTGCAGACAGACATCCATCCATTACGACGCTGCCATTCCCGCCTCGCTCCTGCCGCGCGCTGTCCCACCGCCCCCCCCCCCTCCCCTCAGGGCACGGGCCTGCGCTCAGCGGGAAAATCCAGGGCCCGAGACCCGCCTTTCCTCTTCCCTCAGGAAAAAGGTGGGTGCGAGAGGAGTGGGATTAACAGAGTATTTGTTAATGTCCTGAACGCGGACAGAGCCCACCCCGGGTTAAGAGCGGTTTTGCTGTGACCTGACCGCAGGTCTGCCGAGGAGGGCGGTGGGGAACCGAGCAAACAGCTACATTCTGACAATTAACGACATACCGGCTCATGGAGTTGGAAGACTGGGGCTCTCATTTCCATTTTTATTTCTTTCTGTTGCAGGCAGTTGTGTAGAAGTCAAATAAGGTATCACACAGGACAGGGTATTTACGCTATGGTTCATTACAAGTTCTTTTACCAAAACTGCATCGCTACAACTTAAAAAGAAAACAATCCCTACAAAACCAAACCCGACCCCCAATCAAACCTGCTGTTCACTGCATCTTGCCTTTATTTTAACCTCACTGACAAAGTGTCTAGAATCAGCAACATCAAGCCCAACAGGATAAAATAGTTGATCAAAATACCCTTACTCTATGGTTTAGAGGGACATTGCTGCAGCTCAGCGGTTATTTTCCCCCCCAAGAACCTAACTTGAAAAAACACTTTCTCTGTAGAATGGCAATACATCAGCTTTCTACCCCAGTTTTTAGTTACTGTTTGCAGACTAATAACCAAGGTCTCAAAGGGCTTGAAATTCTTGTCAATACAATACTTGGAACACCTGTACTTGACAGAGGAAAGCTCCGGGCTCGCCCCCGCGGAAGGGGGAAAGGGGGGACCCCGAGCTCACAGTCGGCCACGGGGATGGACGGGCAGCTGCTGAAGGCTCACAGCAACGGGTACTTCAGTGGAAGATATAATGAGAATTTCATGTAAAAACTAAAATCAAATGGTTGCTTGTGTTTTTTTGCGTGCACGTTTAATTTATAAAAGCTTTTTTCAATTCCTATAGCAACTAATTTAAAGTAAAACAGCTTAATGATTTAGGTCAACATTGTGTAGCCCTCAAGTACAAAAATATAAATACAAACTGTTTAAACAGTGTCTTTAATGAGATTCTGGCAGTAGTTTTTTTTATCTAACAAGACACATCACATAACAGGTCTGCCACTGAACTTGCTCAGAGTAAAATCAGCTTCAATATGAAGCTGTTAAGGTATCAAAACCCTGCTTTTTACATGCTAAATATCTTCAGCAAGTGTGCACTTAAACACAGCAATGAACTTACTATAAGAATAACTAAATACATACATGAAACTCTGCATGTGGAACATAATTCATAGAACTGCTTACAACTAATGATTACCTGCATTTTGTTAATTTAAAAAATGGTACAAATCATGCAAAACAATTCTAAAGATAACGCAAAGAAAGCTACCAGTGTTTGCAAGAAGTGTTCAACTAAACCAAAATGACATTAAATGAAATACGCGTATTTACTAGCGGAGATCTATCGCTATTTCAGAGGTAAAATCTTCAGGTTTTGAATGTCAGTTTTACTGCAAAACGTCATTGCTCTCGCTTAATGCAGAAGCACATGCTCAGAAGCCCAGAACCGCTTACTTGGAAAAAGCCCGCTGACAGTGGTTCTGGCTTCCCCAGATCAGAGATGCTGCGCGGATTAAAAACAGCAGAGATTTGCAAGACTGAAAGGCAAAGGCACCCTGCTCAGTTAGCCAGAACGCTAGCATTCCCTTTCTCATAAGCATGAAGACGGTAATGGGGCAGATGATAAACATTTCTACAAAGGCAGCATTTTAAATGTTATCATTAATTTCCCATTCTGTAAATGCCATTATCAGACAAACTATTACAAGCTGGTGTATAATATTAACCTGCAGGACGAACTTGGGATTTTATTTGTCCTGACTTACAAATAAAGACTATTACTAATGCTTTAAAAGACTATTTTTACTATCTAAAAGGTTTAACTCCCATTTTCCAATATTCTACACCTCAGCTGGACTACCATCTCGTATTGTTTCAAACATCTAACACTGCTTACTGGAATTTTATAAAAGTTGTACCTCATGTATTAAGCAACAGGCAATAACAATGGTCTTCCCCAGCACAGCTGCGCCTGGCTGGCTACTGAAAGATTGGGAATATTTCTAAAACACAGGAAAACTCATGCAGTTTGGTAAAGTTTGCTGTCATTTCACAGTTTAAGTTTCCTTTAGTCATTGCACTTCTGTTGATAGTCTTGTATTTTAAAAACATTATTCAGAATCTGAATTTGAACCAGCAATCTTCTTTTTCTTCTTTTTACCGTGTTTCTTGTGCTTCTTTCTCTTTTTTGCTTTATCCTAAAAAAGTAATAAAATTAAATGAAAGTTATTGTATGAGAAAATTGACATCTATTAAATTCCGCTAATGCAAAAATGAGAGCACAGGAAGGATATCTTTACAAAGGCATTTCAAAAGAGGTTTCTATAAAAGCCTATTGATAAGTCACAAAAAGAAAATTAGTATTTTACCCAATAATTTGCAATATTATAAGCAGTCTTCAATTTATCTCCATCATGGTCTGGCTATTTCACACCTCTCATCACTGTCACTATTATATTTTCTAAGCTTTTAAATGATTTTCAGTACTTTATAGGTCTCTAAGAAAGTAATAAGGAAGTGCTTTGACAAGCAGTGACACCTTATTACACAGGAATAACTAGGATGTTTACAGATTTTAAAGTCAGTGCTTATATTCACTGTTCAAAATTAAATAGTTCAACTACACTTGGCTAGGATCTCCAGCACTTGTATCTTGTTTAAAATAAAATAAAATTATTAGGATCGCAATTGTGAATACAAATACATTCAATTAACACTACTGGATTCATTATCCTGATCTGCAATAAAGAAGCTAAGACACACAATCTTGTCTTTATGCAAGCAGAATTTAAACTGGAATTCTTGAATAGGTGCAACATCTAAACCAACCAATCTTGGCATAAAAGCTTTGTTTTACACGTATTATTTACACACTCAATTCCCCTAAGAAAAAAACCCATAACCAGTGACTAGAAATTTTATGGCAAAGAGATTATGTGATTAGGAAAAAACCAAACAAGTTCCATGGAAAACATGTATGCAGTATCACTGATACTCCCGTGCTTGCGTTTTTAGGTGACTGATCTAAGCCTTCCCTTTGCCCCAACTCATCTAGACAACAGCGATGTTTAATTAGGAATGCTGCCACTGACAGGGGAGATAAAGACACATAGACACCTCGAGTGAGTGTTTTGGGTCTCAAAATCCCTATACTCCCAACTGAGGAGCCCCAGGTACATGTGATGAATCTGGGTTCTGTATAAATCACTGCTGAACCTTCCTCTCACTTTTGCCAACAGAACCAAATGAACAAAATGGAGAAAACAGGCTGCCGACAGCTTTTTATTTGGTTGGGAAAAAAAAATTAGAATTAGGCTAGATGTTGCAGCGATTATGCCCTCAGGCCCCTTTCATGGTCTGGTAGAGGGAGGCTGAGCAAGGAACACTGACACAGGAACTGCACTCCAGCCCGTGTGGCAAACTGCTGCCCTGCCCCAGGCACACAGGCCTTGGCAGTTCTAGTAGTGATTCTAGATCAGTTCCACTCTGGTACAGGGTAAAACGGGCTATAATCAGTGGCAAACTTTTACCATCTCAAATCATAAACATGTATTGAGGTAAAATAGTGACAAGTTCTTCTTTTAGTTCAACAATTGAAAAAGTGACTTCAGCAGGTAAATAGAGAAATTATTAATTTAAACACAGGAGACAGTAGACTTTTGCTATAAAACATCTGTATTACTGAAAAATGTGAAATTAACCAGAGCATTTATATCCTAAAACTACACTATGAGTAAAGAAGGATACTTGCTGTTTTCTCTTTTTCCTCATTGTTTCTCTTCTTTTTTGCTTGCACCTAAAAAAAAAGGCAATTTAAATTGAATGTAATGGAAGAACAGCTTTGGAAATGCTGTTTTACATAAAAGTTTGAGCATTTGTTGCATAGAAACGGATGACAGCGCAACAATGGTAGAATATACTGAACAACAGCCCATGAAGAAACACTGGTTTATCTGTATTATATTCTAGAGTATTATCCTATGAATTACTGATTTGGTAACACACTTTACTTTTAATACACAGCAGAACAAGAAACAGCAGAGATATAAAGGTAAAATTACTAAGCTAGTAATATGGTAAAAATTATTAATGAAAAACTGCAACACATTGGGACATTCCCAAATTTTGTAATTCTACAAGCATACAAATCCTCAAAGTAGATATACATAGGATGAGAATAAGATTATTACATACAAAAATTTATGATTTGCTGGAAAAGGGAGCAAAAATATTTCAGCCATCTTGAAATCTGCCAATCTGTTCACAAGCATCAGGGAGAAATTTTGTGGACACCACGCCAGTCAGTATCATTTCACTGAGCTCTAAAGTATCCACGAAGAGTTGAAAGTTTTCAAGAAAATGAATTCAAAATGACCTGTAGGTGACAGGACTGTACTGAACAACTCTAACTTAAAGTTCTTATTAAAAAAATAAAATAAAGAATATGAGAAATAAAATACAAGAAAAATACAAACAAGTTTGAATGTGCTGCACTCAACTGTACAGAGCAGAACAGTTTCAACAATATATTAAATCTAAATTAGTTCATTCATTCACTCCTGCGAATCAGTAAGCTAAAAGCATTATAAGATCTGAAATTGAGGTTTCACACTGACCTCCTCTGTCTGATCTGATTCCGATAAGGATTCTGATGATAAAGGTCCATCACCACGACTGGCTTTCTTCCTCTTCCTGTGGTGATTTTTGCCTTCCTACATGAAGTAATATATTTGTGAGTAAAGTCAGGCCTTTCAAACTTTATAAAACTTCAGACTGAAATATTGTTTCTAAGCAGAAGTTTTAAGTTGTGAAGTATTTTAAAATATTGTCGATATTAAACTTGTAATCAACAAATTACCCTTCCAACTGTTAAAATGCTGTTAGTGGAAATAATCTTTTTCTGTATATTCCCTTCTCCTGTTACGAAGATACAGCAGCCTTCTCAAAGCCACGGGAGTCATACTACAATATTAAATAATAACGCATGAAGGAGCAGGCATTTGAAAATAATGTTTCACCATTTTTAAATACTACCGAGTACATGGAGATGTCTCAACATGCACATACAAACACTGCAGCTTCAGAGTCTTGCTTTGTTGATGAAATTAAAAGAAAAAAGGTCCCTCTATATTTGTGTCCAACCAGGACAAGCTGTCCCTGCCAGCTGCACTTCAACACTTCATATATAATCTCAGTATATTTAAAGAACAGCCTCTTAAAAATTATTATTTATTTTAAAATTGTAATGCTGCATGAGATGGCTCTGATGAGCTGCTTTCCCCCACGCCCCTGCTCTGGACCAGATAAGGTGTTCCTAAGGCTGAGGCTACTTTCTTCCATTCAATTTCTAAGGCCAGAAACTGAAAAAATTTTTGCTAATCGTCTTTGCAAGGTGGGATCACACATCTCAGCTGTGTTATTTAGTCTATTACAGGTACCTCAATCCTTTCCCAAAAGCACTCATGAAAAGCACATGATGCAGCCCATTTGAGAGACAGGGGCTTTCAGATAGACCTCTAGTTCCCAGACGCCCTTTGCTTTCAAAAGATGTGTGAAAGTATATGTATGTAAAATGCAGTTCTGATGTAAGTATTTCAAGAGTAAAAATACCTTCTCTTTTTCATAATCTTCCTTTGACCTTTTCTTTTTTGTGCTGTCCTAAATAGGAAGACAAAAAATAAACCATGACAAAATTATTTCAGGGAAAAGGTAGATATCCCAAAAGCGTTCTGACCCATTGTCTTGTTCTGTCTATTGAAGGTTGTTCTTCAATACATTGTTCTTCCTACCTTGCAGTTAACAGGAAAAATATGAAAAACCCATAATTTTGATGGAGCTGCTAATTTCCTGAACGAGGAGCATGAAAAGGTCATGGTAACAGAATATTTGCTGTAGGTGTAGAGAGCCTCTGGAAAGGACAATCAGCTACCACTACTGGAACCATGTACACTGTACGCCTAACAGGCTTTATTCTCTACCCACACTCATCTCCGCTGAGTGGGCAGAGGTTAAATGGATATTTCCATGGAGTTTTCTCCCTTCCAGCCTCAGCAGTAAAGAGAATCTCTTCATGTAGCAAACATCTTCAAATTCCCCTTAGCACAAATTCATAGGTGTAGTATGCAAACAGTGATCCATCAGGATTTGTACCACACTGAATGAGGTATCCTGGTGAAAGCCTGTGATAAAGTCTACACACAGAATCTTATCAACTCACTGCATTATTAGTTTTTAGGCAAGAAGTACAGTTACTGTGGTACAGAAAAATGCTAACACAACAGGACAAACTGCTTCATGTATCCTGTCTGCTTCTTTGTTCATTCAGTAAGCCTGGGTATGTACATTGCTCTGCTTTCGGAGAAGGAAAATAAGAAGACACCCTTGATTTAGCACGCATTTGGGAAAGGCTTAGTTCTCCAATGGGAAACTGCTCAGTCCACAGGTATTTAGAAAGGCAATATTCTGGCCACTGATACCCAGCAGTATCTGTATTTTCACAGATGGCGTTTGATTAAATAGCATATTTACAAGAACTTCACAGAACATTTTATTCTTCTAAGTGTTAACGTAACATTAAAACCAAACAATGAGCAGCACAAAAGTGGCATATGTCTGAATTCAGATCAATAGCTAAAAATTGCTAGAATAAAGCGTGTTAATTTTCTAAAGATGAAATTATTTCCACCAGGCACCGTGGCCAGTGAAGGCAGATTCCAGATTGTGTCTGAGTGCAGCTCAGCTACAGTAAGAACGCATGGCTTTAGATTTGGAAGATTTAAAAAAAACCCAACAAACCAATATGCAAAAGTCAGAAGTGTTTGTGTATTTATAACACAGATCAAGAAAACTTGCCAAGGGTAACACATCTGCCTACTTACCTTGCTGTCTGACTCCGATTCAGAAGTGGAGCTTGTTGAAGATTTCCGTGAGGAGCGATATTTCTTTTTCCTTTTTTTCTTCCCTTGCTTTTTATCCTATCCACAAATATTGTAGGATAAAAGAAAAACACAACTTTGAGTTCATTCTCACTAGAATTAAAGACTTACATTAAACGTAAAGGAAAGAAAACACCAAATTCCTACATGTGATCATGTTCTCTTGAGGAATAAAGTACATTACAATTGATTCTTTTAGTGGAGGGCCTTCATAACTCTTCCGCATTGAAAAAATGTGAACTGGTGAAAAATCTAGGTTCTCTACATTCTGTTTATTATTTAGACATATGCTGTAGCATCTGATTATCTGTAACAAACATTTTTGCTATAAAGTAATAATGGTATGTTTGCATTTTTATGATTAGATGGGGAATTCTACTGAAAAAGTAATGTTAAACCAGAACTGGACCCAGTTTACAAGCCAGCCACTCAAAATTTAATGTTCATAAAGAAATTCTTGCACAGATAGGTATCTAAAATTCACAGCTTTATTGTATGTTCCAAATGCATGAAAATTAAATAGTTTTATGCAAGCCAAGCTCTCAAACAGTATTCTAAAATATATTACCAAAATATTTGTTAAATGAGCCTCATGAACAAAACACATCAGATTATAGTAAGTTAGTTCTTACCTCATCTTCTGAATCAGATGAACTGCTGGAAGAATCAGAGCTTGATGAAGAAGAGGAAGATGAAGACAACTTGACCAAACACAACAAAAAGTGAAGCTTGTGAGATGCAGCATTTTGTCTGGCAAATAGTCAAAAGTCCATCCAAACACTTCCTTTAAAATTTCTTCATTTGCAAAGTATTATCAATGAAATTTTACTTCCAAGAAGCTGGTCTTACATAGATTTTCTTAAATAAAACTGTAAAAAGTGACTTCTAACGTTTTTCATTTAATAATATGTATTTCATGCTCTTTTCCTCCCCTTAAGCAGAAGTAAAATTCTCCTTGTATAGAATGTAAGCCACCTCTCTCAAGTAAAAATCAGTCAATTTAACAGCTAAATTCAAAATTACAACTATCCTCTCTCTTTCCAAGAGCTTAAATGACAAATAGGAACAACATCAAAGCAAAAAACTCAGAAAACCAAAAATTTTGCTCACCCTATTAGATTTCTTCTTTTCCTTTTTCTTTTTCTTAAAAACAGAATAAAACAAATGTTACTTGGCATCGTGTTCTTTTGCTGTGCATTTAGTTTCATGCACTTTGAGACACTGGCTATTAAAATGTATTGATGACATCTGTATTGGCAGCATCAATGATAAATCCAGTTCCTAACACAGATTGTACCAAATTGAAAATAACTTACCTCCTTCTTTTTGGAGGAACTCTCACTTCCACTCATTAATTTCTCTCTGTGTTTTTCCAGTTCTTTCCTCCAATTCTGAAAACAAAACCAAACAGAAACTGTGACATGAGCATAATTTCCAAACAGCTTGTCTTAAGAGACCCTTTTCAAAATCTTGTCCTCCACGTGACATTATATAGTTTTCACAAAACCCACAGACACTAACATATAATGCTAAACAAGGCTACAAAGCATTTGATTTTACAGAAGATAGTATTTAGCAAAATACTGTATTAGTTCACACCTTAATGTTCAAGTTGTTTGGATTTAAAAGATTGTCATTTATCTTGAAGGACAGCAATGATGGTATTTCTGGTTTTGTATGACAGCGCCCTTGCTAGAGTGCTTTAGAAAGCCAGGGAATTCTACCAGAAAAATTGCTATTTTGTCTTAGTTTTAAAATCACCTGAAGCAAAATTTCAAGACAAATTCTCTTGGCCCTTCTTTGACACATGGGTGTCTCTGGTGCCGTGCAGTCGGGTGCAGGGATCCCCGTGCTGCCAGTCTGTGCGGTGCTGCCCGGCGGCGGCAGAGGGGCCATGTCACAGCGCTGTGCGCGGTGTGTTTCCAGGGCCCCGGGCAGCAGCTACGCAGCGCTGCAGGGGGATGTGTACTCTGAGGTACCCAGAGCTACCTGAGGGGGCTCCAACAACAGCCTGCGCTTTATGAGGCAGGCATTCTCTTGAAATTATTTTAAGACTGTGCTACTGTTGTGTCTTAAACCAAACAGCACAACAGCTGCCAGTAAAACAGGAGAGACAGCACCTCATTCAGAGACTTGCAATCTTTTCAACCAGAGATTTGTTCTTAGGGGCTTCAGGAAGAACTTGTGGCCATTTCTTGATTCCCTGTATCCCTTTCTACCCTTCTCCCATCCTGAAAGGGTGTTATCTTCTGTCCATGCCAGTTTCAACTATTTCATAATAAAGCAAAGATTAAAGCAGGAAAGGAGGATGATAAAATACCGAACAGAACTCACAAAGCTACAACTCCAAGGGCACAGAACAACCGATCCTCTCAGAACAGCCCCCTGTGACCCTCCAAATAATGGTGTAACTTCTTAGGGAAAAGGCACAGCAAGAGCAGAGGAACTGCCCCCCAAGTAACAGAGGAGGAGCACTATCTCCTTCACCCAGAGACTCACACACCATGAAGACAACTACTGCCTGAAGCTTATCCCAAGATACGAGCACCCAGGAAGGAACAGTGAAATTCATCGTATACTAATTTCTTCCTGCATATACAACAAGAATTTTGTGTAAAACTCTCTTATACCACGCTGATCTCCAGTGGGTACTGCAGACAAGTGTCAGAACGGCTGCATCTATAGCAGGGAACCAGCACAGACTGTGATCAGTGTAGGATGAGAAAGAAGTGCTTAGTCCTATCGGTATGTTGAAGGCCATTCTCTGAGCCTTCTCCCGTATCAACATTACACGTACACTCCTTGCCAAAGACATCTGTTTCCAGGAACACACCTCTCCCCAACATCTTTAGATTGTGTGACCTTAAACAAGTGAAGATTAGCACAACAGGCTTTAGTTTATCATCCTGGAAAATGCGCGAGTTTCTTTTGTTGATATGAATATATGCATTTGTATAACTATATTTACATTTATGAAAAGTACAAGTTTTAGTCAGCAGCAGTTTTCAAAAATTTTTTATAGTGTTCCTCTGGATTGAGAGTAGCTCTTCACTGGTTAAGGGGTAACATTAACATTCAGTACAAACCAAACAAAGCATTTACTCATTAAAAGCCTGAATGAAGTGAAATATTACGGGTACTTGGCGCTGTTAACGATAATGAAAAGTAGCGTATAATATAAGAATCATCAAGTATTAACATACTAATAACATCACCAACCTCATTCATCTTTTCTTCAAACTCAGCCAGAGCCCTGGATCCTTTCTTTTTCTTTTCTAGTTGCTCTTTCACTTCTTCCCTACATAAAAAGAATGATAAATCACAATTTTCACAATTAAAAAAATATCTTCTTCGGTGTCTAACTTTTTGTAGGGTTTTTTGAAGTTTAGCTTTGGTTGAAATTCCAACAGAAAGAAGAACGAAAGCATCTTAGATGTTATGCATATGGTAACCTAACCCTAGTAACTTCAGTCTGGCAGCTAAATCCCTCTGACAGATCTAAAGCTAACTTTGCAATTAGGTAAACGGCTCTCTAATGTCTGATGAGAGGAGGCAAAACAGACTGAAGGTAAAGTAAGTTGTTGATAACATCTCAAAGTTATGATCTTCTTGGGTAGGATAAACTGCATTCTAAGAATATACCAGCAAAATGTTTTTCTAGAGATTACTTTGTTTAAAAATTAAATAAAGCTGCAGGGTTTAGGTGCTAGGATTTGCGAAAGAAGTAAAACGACCAATATTTTCCTCTTCTGAGAAAGTTGCCAAAACATTTGAAGACAAATGAGAAATATTTATTTAAAAATGAAACACTACTGTTTTAAAAGGAAGAGATTGAATATATACTTAGAAAAGAACATCTCGGTCAGAGACAAGGAATCTTTCAAACTGTATCACTAGGTGTTTGGGGAGGAGGCAGGTAACAGGGTCACCTCAGTAAGAGGGAACAAACCTGTCACCCAGCGGTGGGACGGGAGACAGCATTGCTACTCACCATGTTGGCCTTGGCCTGTTCAAGTAGTCTTGTATGGTCGGTCCCGAGTTCTGGGCAGGACCCCGTGCTCTGGCCATAGCTATGGGATTCATATAGGCCTTGAATACAAGACAACAAAAAGAAATATAAAATTCATCAGCTGCGCTATGATACCAAAATCTGTCCCTTTTGCTCTTCACAGAAATATTTTCTCCCCCACTGAAAAATAATTCTGACTTGTTTCCACAAATATAAAATATTTAACTGAACCAAGGTGATTTGGTCTGGCAGAAAAACTCAGGTAAGTGCTTTCAACTTGATTCATACTGTGACAGAAAGAACTCACCCACAAAGACACCGCATTCCTTACAGTAACTCCCCTCCCTCAGCAATGATTTTGCAAACTGAGCACAGTACAACTACTACAGAAATATGTTTCCTTGGGATATAGAAAATGTAATTTTCAAAGATCTCTGGGACAACTATTCTCATGCCTTTAAAGTTCTGCTCAAAATCAATGTAGCAGATTCAACAAATTCTGCATGAAGTTTCTTGCTGTAACACCAAAACAGGCAAGCAGTTGTGCTCTGCTACAATTAGGCACATATGAAAATTCTGTGACTTAGGGCTGTTTTAAGGAGGAAAAAAATACAAAACCCCAAACCCCCAATGTTATGAGGTATTCTATCTTTCAAACCCATGCACACTCTCCATATTCACTCTAAAAAGGTAATAGATTTATAAAATGCAAACTTAAGACTTAGAATGCATAATCCACCTCTGCAATTCGTGGAAAAACTCTAGCAAACAATTCTTCAATATTTTTTTATGCCAATAATATTTTGCTCATGCAGAAGGGAGGTAAGTGTACCCCCTTACCTCCTGGGCTTTTATCGCTACGTCACCACAACATTTCACAAGCTACTTCTGCAAAACATCACACACGCTGTTCTTACTGTCCACAGTTTGGAGATGAGGGAAAAAAAAATAATCAGATAATCAAAACAGTGAGTAGCTTCGGTTGCCCAATCTGAGATAGTTTTGTGTTTGTTTTTTTTTTTTTTAAGAATACATTTTGCAGATTCAAAGTAAAGATCTGTTCATACCAGTAGCTCTTACAAGTCTGATGCTGCTTTTTACCAGGCCATAAAGTAGGGGTTCAGAAACCACCATCGCAGAAGCGGCCATCGCTGCTGCCCCGCTCCTGCTGCCCCCCCGCAGGAGCAGTGGCCACAGCAATGGGCATCTGGGCTGGCTGCCAGCAGGCTGCTGGCCTCCTGGGCTACCCTTAGCCCTGGAGGAGGGACCGCGGGTCGCTGGGAAGCGCATTCACCTCCTGGTCCATGGGCTGGACCACACTGGAGGTGGTCCATCAGAGGACTCTTTCAAGTGGACCATTTTTTGACTCAAATTGATTTTACAACGCCAAGAGCGACGTTTACTCCCATTTGTTGGGGCTTTGTTTTGTTGATTTAATTGACACAAAAAGGGTAACTAATGCGTGCAAGTGAACGCTGAGGTGTGCCAATTTAAACTCCTTTAATCTCAGCCTGGCATCTTCTGCAGTCAGGTGGGTGTATGGACTCCAGCAGACACAGCACCTACAGACACATATTCCCCTTACTAACTCCAGCATATTATTATATTACAGATCTACAAATGAGTAAAAATTTTGCATTTGAATTCAGCTTTGAGTGAAAAAGGAGCTCCTTTAGCAATGCAAGAAGGCAGTATTTGAACAGTTTTCACTAAATAAAAATAATTTAAATGTACTAGATGCACTAGAGAAGACAAGAGAAATATAGTTCATGACTTGGCTTACTCCAGTGAGCAAAGTGAGTCAACTCTTTTTGGCTACCGTTCAAGAATTTACATCTGAAAGCTCTAGCTTCTTACATAATTATTATTCCTAAAAAGAAGGTTTCTTGCTGCTCTTAAATTAGCTACTTTCTTACCTGAGCTAATCCGAACTGAACACCCCACCACCCCCAACACACCTCCCTCCTCGCCTGCAGAAGAGGCTACAACTGTCAAATGTTATTTTTCTACTTCCTCAAACTGTCCCCAGAGAACCAGAAACCGTCCTCCCCGCAGGGCCTTTCTGTAACACTCTGGCAGCAAGAACATAATGTGACTGAATGCTGCTCTATATTCCACGTCTTGGAAATTTATGTCTTAGAAAATGTTCTTGTAATTTCAAGCAGGCTTATTTATGAAGAATTACTTCACCAATAAACATTTCTTAGAAGTATTTACACTCCTTCGCCAAGCTGTGTGTCAGTAGCCAGAGCGAGCACAGAAACGCACCCTCAGTAAAGGAAGCGCTTGTCTGCACATTCATTTTCTTCCTTTGGCAGCTTGCTCAAGCAGTTATTAAAAGGTGTTTGTTGTATAGCTTTCATGCTCGTGGAAAGCATAAGGCACCTTCAGTCAGCGAGGGCTCTCTGGGCAGGTGATACCAACTATTACTGCCTTGCAAGCAGTAATTGTCACCCTTCTGTCACCCTGGAGATGTGACAGAAACACATTTATTTTCCACCTCCCAATAGTCAGAACGATGGTGTGCTTAAGAAGGGACACGGGAAACAAGTAACAGGTGGAAACCTCTACGATCATAGAAGAGAAGCAAAGGGTCTGAAGTTATAACTTGTCTTTAGTGGCAGCCATCGGGGCAGAATGAACCTTGTAGAGCAACATAAAGATTTGCGGGTATAGGTACGTGTATCGCAACTGTCCCATTAAAAAAAAATTAATAATAATTAGTTATACCCAAAGTACACCCAAAAGAGCAATACATTCCAAGCAGAGGCTGGGTCTTGCAGTCTAACACTGTCAACTCTTTCTCAGTGGACTCCATTTTTTTGATGCTGTAATAAAGTAACCCAAGACACCGAGCGCCCTGTGTGCATACATCCATTATGTCTATTACCTATCACTCCGTCAAGGCAAGCAAAGAGATTTCCCAGAATGGATCTGAGTACAAACTCATAACATATACTAGAAAAGGATCAAGGCGGGGGGGGGGGGAATCTTGGGACTTGGTTTTAATCATTTTTAATCATGAACATCGTTAGTTTTAAATTTCCAATGCCTAGATGAAACTTGAGCATACGGTGAGTGGCTGACTGGTATGAAAAAGTTTAAAGCCAGCATGAGGAGGGATGGAGGTGCCGGCAGTGCACTGCAGACCAGGCTCTGCACTCATGGGCCACCACCACATTGTGGCCCGAGGCCGCCGCCTCCCGAGGCCACCAGCGGTGCCTGGGGGCTGGGTTGTAGAATCATGGAATGGTTAGAGCTGGAAGGGACCTTAAAGCCCCCCAGTGCCACCCCCCGCCCTGGGCAGGGACACCTCCCACCAGACCAGGTTGCTCCAAGCCCCCTCCAACCTGGCCTTGAACCCCTCCAGGGATGGGGCAGCCACAGCTTCTCTGGGCAGCCTGGGCCAGGCTCTCACCACCCTCACAGCAAAGAAGTTCCTCCTGGTATCCAACCTCAATCTCCCCTCCTCCGATTTAAAACCATTACCCCTTGTCCTGTTCCACCGGGCCCCCCTGGCCTGCAGGCCCGGCTCCGGGAAACGCGGCCGAGGGAGGGTCCGCGAGCGCTGCAACCCCCACCGGGAACGTTTTATCCCCCCTCAGGACCACCAGGCCGCCATCGGAACCGCCTTCCCTTCCCCCGCCCGGCCACCGGTCTGACAGGGCCCTCGGCGGTGCTGCGGGCCCAGCGACAGGCCGGGCCGACCCCCACCGGGAACGTTTTATCCCCCCTCAGGACCACCAGGCCGCCATCGGAACCGCCTTCCCTTCCCCCGCCCGGCCACCGGTCTGACAGGGCCCTCGGCGGTGCTGCGGGCCCAGCGACAGGCCGGGCCGCCCAGGCCGCGCTTCCCCGCAGCGGGCCCGCCTTTGTTGCCTGGACCCCGGGGGCCGG
>VXAK01010273.1:93795-128101 GCA_013399435.1 Arenaria interpres | reverse complement strand
GGAGCGGCGTCAAAAAAGCGATGAAAATACTTAAGAGGAAGGAAGGGCTGTGTGTGTCAGGAGACTGAGGGCACCTTTTTTATCAGGGGTGGGGAAAAGCAACCCAGCTGGTGGGTGTCAGATGAGGCAGGCTGCAGGTACTGTAGAGACTTGGGTCTGTTTAGTCTGGAGAAGAGAAGGCTGAGGGGGGATCTGATCAGCACCTATAAATACTTAAAGGGAGGGTGTCAAGAGGATGGGGCCTGCCTTTTTTCAGCGGTGCCCAGGGACAGGACAAAAGGTAACGGGCAGAAACTGGAACACAAGAAGTTCCATCTGAACATGAGGAGGAACTTCTTTCCTGTGAGGGTGGCAGAGCCCTGGAAGAGGCTGCCCAGAGAGGCGGTGGAGTCTCCTTCTCTGGAGACATTCAAACCCCCCCTGGACACGTTCCTCTGGGACCTGCTCTGGGTGACCCTGCTCTGGCAGGGGGTTGGACTGGATGATCTCCAGAAGGTCCCTTCCAACCCCATGTGGTTCTGTGAAACTGTGAGTCTTGGGTGCCGTGTGTCACCAAATGGCAGGCAAATGATAGACAAAGACACCGCATTTAAATCTTTTAAAATGAACGTTTGTTTCTATGGTGCTAATAAGCATGTGACATTAGTGTCACTGGATAATCTTGAGGTGAAGAGGATGAGAACATCTACGTGACTAATGTAAGTAACATTTGTGCTTATCTCTACAAGATCCTTAATATTTTGTTCAAAGGATTTTTATTTCTTTTTAACTATAATTTTCTCTTCCATCATTGTGTTTTACAAACTTCATGCACGGCGTGAGTCATCTCCTCACACATGAGGGCTGGGAAGGAAATTCCCATCTGAAGACTTTGTTCCATAATTGTCCACAGACTGTTGGGTTTTATTCTGTGGCCTCTTGTCCCGAGCGCAGACACAGCAGGGGATAGTGTCCCCATCTGGGTGGTAACTCTCGTTTAATCTGTTCAATATTCCCATGACTGCCCCTTTCCCCTGATGGGTTCGCGGTGACTGACACAGGGAGCGGTGACGCCGACTGTTCCGCGCAGCCTCGGGCCTCGCTGCCGTGGACGTTGTGCCTGTCCCTGGCCAGACCGCGCTCCCCATCTTGGAATGTGCTTAAAGACTGACTGCAGCGTCACACCAGGAAACGGTGGCTGCGGTTGGTGTTCAGCGCTGTCACACCTGCAGGGGATGCAGCTGGGCTTTGTGAAGGGCTCCCCTTCTTCCCTGCGGCTCCCGGGGCAGCACAACGTGCGGGGTCTCGGTATGAAATGCCCTCCGGCTCTGGGCTCTGGTTGAGCTCTGCTGGCGTTTCTGTCTGAAGCCCGTTTGAGCTAACGGTTTCTAGATTCCTGTGTCTGTGGCTCATTGGAGGCCTCATTAGTAGAAACTACTTGTCTCCTGCTCTGGAGGGCACTTCATGATCTTCTCAATAAGCTAAAGCTTTATTTGAGTTGTTTTGATGAGGATTTTTTGGTTGGTTGGGAGCGAAGACAGAAAATATGCATCTGGTTTTAGAGCCTGATGTTGTGTCATTTTGACTTGAAACATGCCCTTTTGCCACTTCTGCATACATACCCAGAAATGTTACTGATTTATAGCCAAAGAAGAAAAACCAGCCACCCGATAAAGTGTGCTCAGCTCCTTAACAGAGGGAAGATGAAGGCAGCAGGATCTTTAGGAGTGCACAGATTCCACGCACGTTAGTGCAGCAGTGGGATCAAGTAACGTTTGGGGAAATCACTGCATTTCATGCGTGACATACTGTTATAGTTGAATCAAAGCAATTTCCCTAAACCGAAACAAGGAAGATTTCAGTAAAGGCAGGCTCGTGCTGAACCCACAGCGCTCACAGCGATTGCAACAGCACCGTGCCTTTGACTCACTTCTTTTTTTTTTAAATGGAATTCATCCTAGGTAAGGAATAAAGTAGATCAGAGAAGGGAAATCAGGATGAATGAGGTTAGATTTTTATGAAACTGAAGGTATGTGGTGAGGTGCCTGGGAGGGTGTGCCTGTGCTGATGGCCCTGTGCCTGGCTGTGTCCCTGTGGTGATCTTCTAGAGCACCCAGCGTGTTGAGGAAAACACTTGCAAACATAAAAACTAGAAAACAATGTTGCTATTTTTCTGTATTTAATATACAATACTTACTGCATTTGTATTCATTTTACATTTTTAGATAAAAGAAAAATATAGCTAGAAAGGTGAAGTAAACCTCAGGAAAGCAGTTTTAAATACGAAACTAATTTTTTGCCTTTTTACTTTCCAATAATTTGGGAACAACTAAAAAGAACTCGACACCGTGAAAATTTTTATTACATTGATTTTCATACTGAACCCTCAGCACCCAACAATAAATACAGAGCTTTGCTTTTCTTGCACTGCCAGCAGCAAAACGTTCAGTTCCAAAGGACTGTAGTTCTGATACAAGACAATATTGATAACCGCCCTGCGCCTGGGTTTAGCCTGGCTGTATTGGCACGTGGTTATTTTTGCAGCCAGCCACCCTTACGGACCTGCCCACGGGTACGTGACACGGCAAGTGGTGGGCTCGCTGCCCCGTCCCGGGGGCTGTCACAGCCAGAGCCCCGTGGGGGGAAGGTGGGACCGGGAGCTTGCCAAGGGGGCTGTGGAGCTCCCAGAGGGTCTGCGTTATCTCCCAGCCGCTCTGTTCTCTACAGCAGAAAGGGGTTTCTCTGCAAGGCGTGTGTGGCAGTCGGCAGCCGGGCCAGGAGAGGAGAGAGGCTGCCAACAGCAAGGGTGCCATGCCGTTACTTGCCACCGCTGGCACGTTGTAGCCCCTTGATGTCACACTGACAACTGAAGGGTAAACCAGTATCTTTGAGCAACAACTGAAGAAATCCCTGTTAGGTTTTCCCGTACCTCTGCAGGCGATGCTGCGTCTCACACAGGGGCGGCTTTAATGCTGAAGGCACAGAAGGTAAGGAACACTGAGCAGTAACTGTGAAGCACACAGAATAAAAACGAAGGACGCACCTTTAAAAGAAACAGTAACACACGCACCTTTTCATCTTTGTACCCTGATTAGAAGAACACGGTGAATTTCAAGTATGAAGTGATACAGTGAATGGCGCCCTGTGCGCAGGCAGGGGTGGCACCGGGCAGTGGGACAGACCCCGCAGCCCCTGCCGCGGGCACGCACCCGCACAAAGCTGGAGCGGCCGACAGGACTAGGCTGATTGCCACCAGCTGAGCGTATGCCCTAAGGTGAATGAAAAAAAATACACTTGAAACTGCTTTGCCCGTTTTCCTGGAATTATGGAATCCCAGACACCTCCAGAGCAAATGATACTTTGTTCCAAAAGAGGGGGGAAAAGGGAAAAAGAAAGCCAAACGGCATTGGAGGCTGTTTGAACTTTCTGAATGTTTTTCATGTTATTTTTTGTACAATCATACTGAGAAATACAGGTTCCCGGCCAGATTTTGATTTGCTAATGGATATTGGTTGGACGTCATGTGGATTAATGAAGTTACTCTGGACGTGTCTCAGAAGCTGTCCTCACTGTTCATAGTACTCTACAGACCCGAAAGCCCACGTTTTAATAATGCCTTTTGAGAACGTGACTCATGGCGCAGACTCTGAAGCCGGTATCCCGTGAGAGCTGGGGAGAAGCTCACCCCCAGCCCCGTCTCCCGCTGGGCTCCGCGGGGGCGAGCGTGCGGCAGGAGCAGCAGGCACCGAGTCTCACTCCCGATGCATTTCTGCACCAGCAGCTGCTTTTCTCCACCTTTCCCAAGGCCACCAAGAAGTGCACTTCTGAACTTTTGTATAAAAAACGTAATGAATAGAAATTCTGAGAGAAACAATGTTACTAGAGTTAAGATTTTTACCAGACATTACCATTTATATAGTATTCTTGCTGATTTACTAAGCTTAACTATATATCGACCTGAGCTGCCCGACACTGAAACTTGTAGACTCACAAGGTCAAATCCTCGGTTCAATTTAACCGTAGTCGGTGGAGTTACAACGGGAGTAAACGATGCCGAATGATTTCAAATACTTTGAAACCCTGATCCTATTTAATGCAATTGTCCATGCACCAAAAAAATACCTAAATTTGCTGCCTTTATGCTTCTGTTTAGCCAACAGTCTCAGTTAAAGCCCAGACGGGTAACTTTATCACTGCTAACAACCTTCCTCAGTCACAAGAGGCCGCACGAGGCCAAGTGCAGAGGAACCTGCTGGGCCGGCTACAAGCACGGCAAGGCTGGAGGCAGCCTGGGTAAGGTGGTCTAGTTTTAATTCTTCAGATGACGTTCCCCCGCCACGTGTAAAATCAGCTCTACAATAGCATTTCAAAGTAATCTACTTATTTCTTTACATATTAAAACAAATAAAAATACCCTAAAGCATAAAAAATCCTACATCTGAGCACACCTACTACTCTAGTTGCACAACTCAAGGTACAGTATGAAGCTTATTCTAATTGGTTTGTGCTGATCTTGCTTTCTGCCTCTCTATGGAACTACCTTCACTTCAACGACCTGAACATATACTACATGCAAACAAACAATAAAGCAGTGACTCGACGTGTTTTTTGGCAACTACCATTTCACAGGCCTAGTGTGTTTTCATAAGAAATAATATACTGATTTATAACAGCAATAATTTAGGTGAATGTCAAATAACCTACAGATAAATGCGCCCACATCTTCCATAAACACTGACCCCGATTGCGGGTGCCCTGGTGCTGGCATTAACCCCGTGTCCTCACCGTGTCCTCACCGCTGCGGGCAGTGGCACAGGAAAGCCTTTCTCTGCGGAGACCTCGGGGGGGGCCCTACCGAGGGCGGCCCCTCTCGGCACGTGGGGCTGCCCGGGGGACACAGCGCTCACCCCTCTGGAGAACCCAGGGCATCAGGACAGTGAGGACACACAAATACGCTCCGCCACACAAAGACAGACACGCAGGCGAAAGCACCCTGTCCTGCTTTCGGGGTTGTAACATAAACATCATTTCCCAACTTCTAAGACGTCATTTTGAGAGTACAATTTCTCTTTAACTAGAGCATTCAAAGACATTATACTTTTAAGGCTGTTCAAAGTAATGCAGCTAAATATTACATTAAAAATAAAACCCATACAAGATTCAACGGCAGATAGAGACTGCTTAAAAGAATTGGAATAAAACAGACCGTGAAAACATTAATCTGAATGCTTGAAAAGAATTTACAAAGAAATTAAAGACTGAAAGGGAAGAATAAATGGGTTCCTCTGGGCTTGGTTTCAGTGCCAAAATCATAGACCTTTCTGTATAACACAGATTCTATGAGAAAAATAAATGTCATCTTTACATTCCCTCTATCTTAAGTATTTTCAACTGTTTCTCTCTTCAGCAGAAGTGACCACCTTGCCTGTGAAAGGTGCCTGGCTGAGTCCTCCACACTCTTTCAGGCCCTGTCTCTGCTGGAACCGGCCCTTGTTCCTCACCAAAAACGCACCACCAGACCGTGACCAGCTTCTGCCCACACTGCGGTGACCCCACCGCTTGTGGGAGCGGGTTTCAGTCTCCAGGAATAGAGATTCTGGGCACTGTGGAGAATGACAGGGAGGTTATTTATCAGCACTGAACGCAAGGAAGGTGTCAAGGATATTGACTACTATTTGTTGGAATCTAATCAGAGACAACTGATTCATTTACTATTGGCCACCAGAGAGCAATCGCCATTTCCGGACGGTGCCGGCCAGCTCTGCTGGCAAACCGGAGTAATGCCTTTCCAGCCGACTTGTTATGCACTGTAGGAAGGAGAATGGTGGTGGTGGAGGTGAAATAAAACGCATCAAACCAAAACAACATTGGAAAAACACTGGGTTGCCAGCCATCCCGGGAGAAGAAGGGAAAGATGGATGAGTCTTTGCAGTCCCTCCAGCCCCTGCTCTCCTGACACCGCAGAGCCCACTGCCTCACGCCTAAGGGAAGGATTAAACTACCCGCTCCGGGCCAGCGTTCACCCAGCTGCCCTCACACGTGGACTGGACACAACAAAATGCTACACAGGCCTTACATCTGTATTTTTGGAGGTGGCACAGTAACAGTGAATGGTAGGACTCAGGTTGGCGCCGCAGCTCAGACAGCACCGTTCCTGCTGTACAACCTACCAAGAAGCGTTTTTCCCGTGGAGCCTGGTTCTGCAGTATTACACGGGGTGTCAGGCAGGCTCTAGACTCTAAGACTTGCTCCCATAAGATGGTGAACCGCCTGGACTCATCCAACAAAACTTGCGTGCGGATAATCTTATCCAAATCCAAGTGCTCAAACCCACCCCGCGCTGGATTGGCGAAGGGCTCTCCGTGAGCGGCAGGGCTCAGCTCCCAGCGCACGCCGTCGCACACCGGCGGGCACTGCCGGTGACTGCTGCCTCAGAGCTGTGCGTGCCCCATGTCCCAGCCGCGCTACAGGCAGTGCCCGGGCACCCAGATTAATCTGCTCTCAGCCTCTCATAAGACTTCTTTTTTTTTTAATATCTGCACAGAAAAAAAGTCTCACTTCTGATTTAAAAAATAGAGCTGTTGCTATGCTGAAAAACTGCACCAGAACTCATGGCTTGAGTTGGCGTAATAAGTATCTGGAACTAACATCCCATGCAAGAGTCTTGCTTTATCATCTTAAGCTTATGAAAGTAAATGACAGGAGAAAACAAAGCATGTGGAAAAACAAGTCTTCCCCCTACACTCGGACGTAACTTTTCCACTAGTCAAATGCACTTGCCAAAATTGTCCTGAACTCTCCCAATCTCTGCCCATTTTTCCTATCTTTGCAGCACTTCACAATTTTCCTCCCTCATCTGGCTTACTCCAAACTGATCCTAACATTCAAGAACTGCTTTTTTCTTTTTTAAAAAAGGCTAAGCATTTGCATAACATGAGACAGGTATGAAATGTGGAATAAGAGGAAAGGCTGCATGAAGTAGAATGTTAATTACAAACTCTTTAGGGGTAATTGCATGAAGGGAGCTGGCAGTCTGTAAAAATTCATTTTCCATCACACAGTGCTCTGGCTGGGTTTAACATCAGCACGTCTATGGGAGCAAATGTCCATGTAAACACTCGAAAAGGTGTTTTTTTCTGGCACATGGATGGGTTTAAGGTGCAGACAGCTAAATAGTGTGGATTAGCTTGCTCAGATACGGAGAGCAAGCTTGAGAGCTTTACAGCATATCCAGTGCCAAAGTAAATCACAAGTTAAACATTACCTGCTTTTCCTCCTTTCAGTCCAATCGTACAGGTTGCTTTAGTGCAAAAGACCATTAAAATGGTAGTTAGAACAAGTTCATATTTGGATTCTTTTCTCCCATAGAAACCTATCAACTTTGCGAGGTCAGTGAGGAAGTATCCGTTTCAATGCATATTTAATACACATTGTCTGTATTTACATTTTTCATATCCTAAATACACTCCTTATCCCAACAACATTTTCCCAATAGTTCCTTAAAATCTCCTTTTTAATCTTTACTAAACGTCAGTTATTTGCTTTTTTAAAAAGAAGGCAATATCTTTTGTCTGACCTTTTTTTTTTTGGAAACAAAAAACTCTACCACAATCACCCAGTATCAAAGCACCCACAGCAGAATCTCTTCTAACTTTCTCCAGCCACGTAAGAGTCTCCCTGGCGCTGGGCTGGATGAAGCCCACCAGTATATCCTAACACAGCTAAAACATTTAATCTGAAGGAAACAATGCCCTATGGTTAGGGAGTTTTGGTTTGTCTTTGCTGGGCTGCGCAGTCTTTCAATGACGGCTGGAAATTGGGATATTGCAGAAGCTCTCAAAGGACTTCATTCAAGTCAAAGCAAGTTTTCCACCAACTTTACTCACAGCGGCCTCGGGCTTTTCTGCCCGCAGAGCAGGGGGCTCCACAGAGCAAGGTGCTGGCTGATGGCAGCTTCTGCTGCACGCAGAAAGAACCCATGGTTCCTATTGGCCTTGCAGAACCCGTATCGGGAACAAGTTCCTATTTGCCTCAGAACTGCTGGGGCACCTACCACCGTCTGAATTAAAAACATATATGTAATTTTTCAGGAATATTTTTTAATGGAAAAATATATCAGTTTCAAAATTATGACTGTTACAGCTAAAAAAATGATTTTTATCTGGTTTCTGCAAGAACCTAATGAGCCATTTTTCATATTATCTGTGCACACTACTCCTAAGTGTTTTTCATGGTTCTTATATTCTGCATATATCGCATATCAGTATGTGACACTCGCTGAGCTTCAGACTAAAGAGAAGAAATAACACTTGGCAAAAGTATCCTTGTCAGTTCACGTGTCTGCATCTTTCTTAATGGCCTAGTTAGTTTAAATTGATGATAAAGGTTCTTACTGTTTTACATAAATTACTGGGATTTGATGGTTACAGAGTCTCATCCAGAAACTAGAATTATATTATAACCATTATCTAACAATTTGCAAAACAAAGAGGCATAATAAAATAAATAGCTCACAAATAAAACTCCTATTTGAGTTGTACAGCCTGTTAGACTGTTGAAATTGTAGTTGTATTTTCGCACACCTGAACTGTACTCGCACATGTGAAAGTGAAACTCAGAAGGTTAAACATATAAAATTTCATTTACTTTTCTAGAGATTGTTTCTGAATTTTTTCTTCATGGAAGGTAATCTGTATAGTCCAATACCTAGTAACCAAAAGGAAGTAAAAGTGATAGCTTATTAGCGGTCAGTTACTAAAGATTTCAGTATATAATATTATTCTCTGTGAAAGTAAAAATCTATTTCTTAAGTTTTCCTGCACAACTGCAGTTTGGAAAAATGTTTTTTCTAACACACTAATCTCAAGAAAGTAATTTACACATTAAGAGTGAAATCCCGTTAACATCAAAAAAGATCCTGATGTTAAGAAGCAGTTTTGTAGCAATAAATATGTTAGGTTCCTAAGGGGGTGATCAACTCAAGCTTCAAGCACAACACAACAAAATCTCTCTAACAGCCTACTATCTTCTAATTCACATTGTATATAGAAATCTGTCTATTCCTGAAACTAATGTCTAGGAAAAATACTAGCAAAGTGGTTCTATAAAACAGAGTTCTTGGAATAAACTTCCTTATTATTCAGCTGTGTTTTATACACGGAACGTAATTAATTTACGTGGCCTTTTAAACCAAACTGTGTGGTTTATGATTCATATACATATTTGACAACTGATGTGTTTTCAGTTGTGAGTCAGATAAGTGCTCCAAGTTTGTTGGCTAAAAGACCAAATCAGCACCTTTTCTCTCTGTTTTCCGTATTAAACTTGGCCTGATAGCTAACAGCAGAGACAATTACATCTCTAATAAAACATGCTTCCCAAAGACAGTGAGTGAACCTGTGAAAAGTAGCACAGCACAGTATCTTCTTCTTATTGACCAGAACAACCATCGCGTGTAAAAGCCACGTGAGAGTTAGGATGCTGCATACCAGCCCCCAAGCAGAAGATGCTCAAAGGCTACCACTTACTCCTTCCTTTCACCCTAAAAGGCTCTGCATAAAGTAAAGGCTCTGTACACATAGCACCAAATTTCAGTACTTTGCAAACGCTGTGTCCTCATTTTTTGGTGTGTTTTGGGACAGAAACAACAGAGAAAGGTACTCTAACATTTACCATGTGGATTAATAGGCTGAAAGGAACCCAGAGCGTGGGCACAGCCTACATAGAAACATGCACAAACCCCATCTCCACAGTTTTACTCGGCACACAGAAGGCAACAGAGGTGTATGCAAAACTAAGGGCGAGCGAGGAGGTGCACAAAGAGGTTCTTTTTCAATCATTGGTTATGGGCTGCTGGACTAAAAGAAGCAACACAGGGTAATAGGCATGCAGGGGAAACTGACACTGTAGCTATGGAAAATGTGGAAGAATCTTGTTGGAAATAGCACCTGTAAGCATCACTGAAACCTGTTTCCAAAAGGGAGCTGAAGAAGAAGAACTGGAGAGTTGGGCAAGCGTGGAGACGGGGTGAAGGGAGAAAAGGGCTGCTGCAGAGGCATTGCTGTGGGTCAGCACGTAGCACTTCACTAGCTGGCCTTGGTGATTTCTTTCCTTGGCTATTTTGGGCCTGTTTTTCCTGCAGAATTATGAAGGGTGATAAAAAACAGGCTGGCAGGAGATAGCAATTGCTCCTTCCATTGCATAGAACAGCCCGTTCTATGCTGAGAAGAGCACAGTGTCTAGTGGGTGTTCCAGGAGCTAAACATCTATACTTATTTTGAATATAGTTTCTGTTTTTTAGTGGTTTTTAGCTGCTGTTGAACCGCTCCTATAGAACACACACAGGCATAGGGATTCCTAAGAAGAATTGCACTCTGAAGTCCTATTTAAAGGGTGTATGAAGAGTTTCACCACACACACGTGTGTCAAGGAGCACTTTCTTTGTCACATATACAATTCCTACATCCTACACATACGGCAGTAATGAGTGAAGATCCTCAATTACTAGAGCTATGGCAGTAAAATAAAAAGAGCAAAGGCACGGGCTCAAGCACAGTCCCATCGTTGTCTGTACTGTCTAATTACAAGCATCATTCCTGGCATGATTTTAGGCAGCGCCAATGCTTTCCCTGCCAGAGAACAGGCTTACTCAGTTTGCCAGGGTAAGGGAAGCCCCACAGTTGGGCGGGGAAGACTGGAGTAAGAGTAAGCCTATGGCACCTAAAACGGAATTTCTTCCTAAAGAGATTTTGAGAAGCAAGTCATTTGAAAAGTCATTGGTCCTTTGAACCTAGGTCCTTGCTACTGCAAGGACCCCATTAGATTAATCTTTTCCCCAAGACAGAACTTAGATTTCTTTTTTGTTCCTGCCATTCCCACTGGAAGGCTGTTCCAGAAGGTGACTGTTAATGCAGCCCTTCCCAAGCTGTTCTCCTGAATACCCCCATTTCTGCCCTGATCCTATATTAGACAAGGTCCAGCACCGTGTGGCAGAAGCTCTGACTCCACAAGCCAGCCCCTGCTTTTCTCTGCGGCTCTCTGAGCTCTTCTGCTACTGAAGGTTGGGAAATCCTGCTACAGTATTTAGCTTAGTAGTTAGTTGTGATTTCCGTATTCTCGTCAGCTTTTGGGCCAACACTAACCTGTGGCTTTAAGTGTTCTCTCTTTTTTGTTCTACCCTAATAACAAGCCTACGTTCAGCAATCGTATTCTCTTCTAGCCTTTGCTTCGCTAAGCTTAGTACAACAAGCTCTTCTAACATGGAACAGATGCGTAACTCTGTTGGAGAGTTTTGAGCCTCCTTCGAAAATACCCTCTCCTCTCCTCTGTTTCCACCCCGTGTCGGTTGTTGGAGAGCCCTGGGAGAGCTCCCTGACAGCCGCTGGAAAGCCACACCAGCCGAGTGCCCCGATAAAGCATGTACAGTACTGTGGCACTGGGTAAAATGTTTTTAAAAACGTTTCTAATGTTTTTAAAAAAAACTGTGTAGAAAACTTTTCTGTTTGTTGCTGTTGCGAGATTGTCCTGAATTTTGGGTCTATTTGTTGTAGTGTTTAAAAATGGCTAGCAAAAATTGCACTCAGGCCCATCCTTTTCTCTGAATGTTCAAACCTCCTCACGCTCAGGTCCGTGGAGCGGGGAGGGACAAGGCTGGGACGGCACCGGGGCGCTGAGTTTGCAGCTCCTGTGGATGCAGGAGCAGATTTGGCCGAGGCAAGGCCAGGAGAAGAGGGTTAAGCTGCCGTGACCGCTCCCTGGCCCTCAGCCCCCGGCTGGTAGAGCCTCCCCGGCTCCCGTGCTCCGGGTGTGCAGTGTGGCTGTGTGGGGACACCTCCGGCAGCGTGCTGCTCAGGGGTCAGGCTCTGCACAGCATCGCCCTGCGCAGCCCCTGCCTGCGGGCGGGCCTTTTACAGTCTGGCTGGCTTACAACAGACCGAATTTAACCATAGGCGGCACAGTTAAGTGTCTAACAGTAACAAAAGCTTTACCCAAGAGACAGGTAAGACCCACCGGCTGTCCCAGCTATGGGCCGTGTCCCAGCCAGCGCGGGTGTGCGACAGGCGGGTAACGGTGACGCTCGCCACAGCAGCCAGTCTGTGTCGGGGCCGGGAGACCTGCCGGGGAGGCGGCTGTGGCTCCCAGGCCACAGCTGGAAAAATCTTCTTGCTCGCATCGTGGCTAAGGACCTGCTTCTGCCAGGCCTGCTGTGAGTGAGGTTACAGTGCTGGCTCACCAGCTAGACGGGGGGAAGAGAGGTGAAGAAGAGAGGAGCCTGAGGGACTGTGGCAGGGGTGAGCAAAGCCAGCTGCTTCCCTCAACATCACTCACACCGCAATAGTGTCCATTTAGGGGTTTACCGTAAGGGCTAACTCGTCGGACCAATATTTTCCCCCAAGTTATATCCAGGTAAATGCACTAAAGTCATGCTAGGGAACAGCTTTTATGGATTTAAAATATTTCTTTTTTCCCGGTACAGTATTAAAAAAATAAAAGCTTCTTTTAAAAACACTGAAAATATATTTTAGTTAAGGAAAAATACTAAATATAAAATTTTAATGTAATATTTAAAATAACTGTGCTATAAAAGGCATTGTGAATTGCTTAGTTATTTTGACATTCAATAATGGCACATTAATCCTAGTGGAGAAGCATGTGCCGAGATACCCACATGGTGGTTTAGGAGAGAAGCTCATGCATTTCTGCATAGAAAACAAGTCTGCTCAATAAATGACATCTGAGGGGTTCTGTGACAGTGATGTTCATGCTCTGGTGATGCACAGGGGTGTTGCAGTTAAGGCAGCACAGTACGCAGCGTACAATTCAGCACAAATACCTATCTGTGCTTATTACGGGTACAGGAGTCTCTGCTTCTGAACTGGAAACAGTTTTTCTGTTTTCCTTTTTGGGCTGCTAATAAGAACAGGTTGAAGGCAAAAATCTGTATTGATTTGCATTGGCTGTGCTCATGTCTTTGAGCTGCATACCAGAAAATCTGGAATGAGATAAAGAAAATGTGCGTGCAGCTGTTTCCAGGGGGAAAGATGGGTTAGATGATGGGCTAGAATGAGCCTGGATTTCAGTACAAACCGACCATTTGGAAATTGAAAGAGTCTTTAAGAACAGGACTCTACAAGTTTTTTAAACACTTGTGTTTTGCAACACACACACAAACTACTAGATAGTAATTTGTTTGTGTATGAAAAAACCCTAAAAGTTGAGAGATTTATTATGATCACCATCATCACTGTTATTTTTATAGAGCAATGAAATGATAAAATAATCCATCCAAGTTTTTAAGTGGGGAAGCACCCGCACATATGCTATGAATGAACAGTAGCTGGATGTATTAATGCACGTATCAGTTAACTGCAGGTCGCAGAGATCTGATATTTCAATGCCATTCTTTAAATATCACTGTAAGAGATCACATAATAATAATAAAAAAGTACCAAATCATGCTTCAGCAGCTAGAGAGATTGCGTCATGTTTTGGCAGTGACTCGGCCGTCCTGGTCCACACTGGCAGCATTCAATATTAAAAGGATAAAATGGCAGCAAAACCGGTCAGCAGCTTCTCTTCATCTGGCATTTTCCCAGGTAGATAAACAAAACAAACCCAAAACAAACATAAAGCTGCAATGGGAGCAGGTCAGAGCCCTGGCCCTTGTGTTGCTCGGATGAAAGTAAACTAGATTCATTTCCTTGGATAAGCACATCACAATCCCAAAATAAAAGATAAGTGCGTAAAACCTCCAAATAACGATCTTCGCTAGAACAGCTATGGGGCTCGTATGGGACAGTGGCCTTGTCAGCTACACGTCGTGTTCATTTGCGGTTCATCTTCAGTCAGCATTACGATGCGTTCACCTCACTGGGGTTTTGGCTGGAGGACATGTGAGAGTCCAGGTTCTCCTTGCACTTCTCCAGATCATGGAAATACGGGTGAGAGAGCGCAACATAGGCAGATATTCTCTTGGCTGGATTGAATGCTAAGCATTTCTGAAAGTATGAAAAGAAGTCGTTTTTAACTAAAATGTACAGTTAACAGTGTTAACACCGCATATATACATTAATTCATGTCTCCTTCAATTTATGACCAGTATGAGACACAACAGGTTTTCAGCAGGTGTTGCATGATAGGATAATCATCCATATTAAAACAAGCAGTGGCGTCATAGGATACGAATGTGGTATCCCCATCCCCAGAGCTAATAGAAAATAACAAGTCAGAGAATTCAAGTATTCATAATTTAGGAAATCCCAGTTCAGGTTTTCTTGAATTCAGGAGCACAGGACGTCTGTCTCACGGACTGCTGGGAGCAACTACTCATGAACAGCTTTTGAATCCCCTCAGCGTCCAATGCACTGGTCTTTTGTGGTTATACCAGCATGGTCGGCAACATAAGGTATGTGTTCATTCCTTATGAATCAACATTTCTCAGCATTTCTATAGGTGTTGGGTCTTTCACTTCATAGCCTTCATATGCTAGTTTTGTGTTCAGTTCCGCCCTCTTCTTCCTAGTTGTACTTTGCTTGCCTTCTTTCCAGATGCTTATCCCAGCCATTATCCAGCCAGCACTGAAATCTCTCCTATATACCTTCTTCTTCTCCTCCTCCTCCTTTCTCCTCCAAATAGTATTATTCCTATTGTCATTGTCTAACCACTTCCTACTCCTACTTTCTTTTCTTGTATCAGAATTTCTACCTTTTAAGTTCTGAAATTAACTCAGTGACTTCCAGTACTACTCTCCCCTTTCACCCGTGGCTCCCAGTTCTCATCTTTTTGCCTAACAGGAACAGCTTCCCTTCCCACCTCACCTTCTCAGCATAGATATTTGTCTTCTCCTTCCCTCCCATCGTGCCTCTCACTCACTGAGCTCTCTGCCATACCTTATTCCTTGTTGCTCCCAGAATCTAATTCTTGTCCCTCCTCTAGGTTCCATTGCCAAGCACAACAGATGCATTTCCTGCTGTCATTTCAGGTGACCAAATGTAGCCCAGCTTACCACAGCTGGGAGCTGCAGTCGCAAGGACAATGGAGGACCATCTGCTCTTCTCTAGAAATAACTCTGGCCAGAGACAGCAGCTCCTGGAGGGATGTAGCAAGTCTTCCGAGAGCTCCACTAAGCCCGCTCTACTGAGCCCATGTGAAGCAAGGCCTTTGAAAGGCTTCCCGAGAACAAATTTAGCTGGATTTCAATAAGCACAGCAAAAGGCAAACTGAGGTAAGCCATTCCCTACATTCCATTCCAAGACTGAATTTCAGGGCTGGGGCTTATAACATATCTATAAAAATGATGGAAATAATTTAGTTGAATTCAGTGTTACCAGTTGTAAGAGGCAACAATTGGTGAATTCCAAACCTCAGGTTTTCAGCGTTCAGTAGAAGGCATGCAGATGTAATCTGCCTCTGCAGCCTATTTTCTGTTTTATTCTGAGTCCGCTATTCCATGAAAAATGGTAGATCAGTATTTGTACTCAGGTCAGGCTTGGGCTATGAGACCAGCTGACCCAGTGGCACAGCACTGGTCAGCAATGAGGATCTAAGCATAAGCTCTAAGACAGGTCGAACAGGTACTTGCCTGGCAGTTTCCTAGTCTCTGCCTGTTCTCAGCTCCGACACCTCTTGAGCCAAAGGGGGTGTCTTTGTGCTGATGTTTCACGGATTTAAATGGATTTGTCTACCTACTTTAACAACTCCATTACATGGAAACATAAATGTGTCTGGGTAGGTTGCATGCACAGTGGGAACTCACAGTCACGTGGCTTGGAGAACAACAAATAGAAACTCACAAGAAGCAAGTCCTTGCCCAGTTCATCAATATCTGGTACAAATTTTTCAATAGGTTGCGCAGGTCTGGAAGTGAAAGCATTTCTTGGAAGGGCAACGTCATTAGGCCAGTCCTCTTCTTCTGGAAGTCCAATTACACTGTGAAAGGAAAAACATAATGTTATGTCTAAAATTTATGCAGTATCCCCTTTATATTGATTATAGTGAGTGGCAGTTTATTTTATGACTAAGTCTTTTAGTTTAAATGAGACTGTCTAATAGTGCCCTGATCTCTGTGAATAGAGGCTGACGACTCTAGGTCCTTGGTGTGCTTGGCAGAAATCATTCTGTGGCCAGCACAGTTCTTTGGCCCAGGTCTCCATTTTCTGAATCCTTTTGTTGAAAAAGGGCCGAGTGCTTTGGAAGACAGTTGCTCAGCTCTTGACTGGATGGTGCAACATATGTCACTCCAGGATGATTAAAAGCAGTAAGTTTCAAAGGGGAATTGCATGCAAGGATCTTTATTCACAAGAATAGGGACTGGGAGAAGAGTGTGGGTCAAGATGAGGGTAAAGCAATAAAAGGGATGTTTCATAATGCTTCAAAGCATTCTATGTGCAGTAATTGTTGCCCAAATTTAAACAATTTATTTGCTTCACAATACAGGTTTTAAAGTCTCAATTCAGCAGTGGCATAGGACTTTAGTGCCTTTATGTTTCTACTTGCAATTGTATTTTGTTTTTTCTTTACCCTTTAATAGAATATTTTAATTTATTTTTAGAATTTATTTCTTTATTTTTAAATTATAGAAGAAAGGTATACCTATTAAGTAATCATGCTAAAGTTTAAAGCCCAAATAAGTGAAATAATAGGTAAACCTCCAATGTTGGACCACGTCTCGTACATTTTGTGTCTTAGTCTGATGCTAATATTTGTGGGGTTGAAACACCAGCTTCTGATGGAAGTTCTGGAAAAAACCATTCATTGCTTGCCAGGTTTCAGGGAAAATAAACTTCTACAGCCTGTAAAATCGAGATTTTTACTGGAAATACTGACAGAGTAAGACAAGAAGGAACATGAAAAAACTCCACTGAACGCTTGGGTCTGCAGGAAGCTCAATGCCACCAGGGAGCAGCATTGACCTTCCTCTTGCGGAGCCTGGCAGTGTGGCTGGCTGAGGCCAAACTCTGCCATAGAAATCAGAGGCTACCTCGGAGAACTTGGTGGAATTACTCCACATCTACCTGCATTACAATTACATCTACATTACATTACATCTACCTGAAATTACAATTTCAGATTGTGATTTGGTCCACCTAAAATGCCACCAAAAAGTCCTTAAAACAACACAGATAGAAGGGCAAAGCAATTAAAATCTCATGAGAATTCAATTTTACTACATCTGAAGATATCACAGCTCTTGGGGAATGATAAGTCAAATCTGTATGAAAAATTGAATTTGACTTTTATGAGCACAGGTCCTGTGGGTGTTTGGGGCAACTCCCTCAGCCATGGTGGTTAAAGCCATGTGATTAGCTGTTTGAGAGTCTGGACCCTTATTAAATATAATACAAACAGCACCGTAGAAAGATGGGGGAGTTAAATATTTTAAATAATAATGATGTTTAAGCTACCATTCACATGTGTTTGGTTAGTCCCAGTGTTTATTAATGTTTGCATGAGAGAGCATGAACACAATAAGCAGAGGCATGGGCAAAGCAAACGCAGAGGAAGGAGGAGGCAGCCGGTCAGACAGGTGGGGTGGACCAGACCAGAGTGGAAAGGACAGATATTTTTAGTTATACACTCACGTAGTACTCAAAACCCTTAATAACGAATGTCTGAGTAGATGCCCTCATTCTGGTCTGGTAGCACTAACATTTCAGTGACTAAGTTTAGGAGTGTCTTGGACGAGTTTCACCTCCTACCAAAGGTTCAGGCCTGGTCTTGAGAAACGCCGAGTACCTTCCACTCCCACTGATCAATGGGAGACAAGTCTGCTCAAACCACCCCAGAGTTTAGCCTGAAATCTAGGAGGACGTCCCACGTGCTGATGGTGTCCTGGAAAAGCAGGAAGTTATTTTGGGCCACCTCCGAGGCATTTACCCCTGAAATGTGGTGGAATTTTACCTGAGGCCAGTCAGAACTCACACGTACAGCAAAGGCAGACCACAGCCCCGTGAACTGAGAGAATGTATCCGTGCAGATTGCATGAAAATCCTGAAACTACTTTCTGTCCAAATTAGTCTGGAGAATGAGTCACTACTGTCAAAAAAAACAACCTTCCTACCAGAAGAGCTATGCCTAACTGTAGGGGGTTCCCCAGCTGTGAAAACACAAAATAAATACTATTTAGCATAACCCACCCCCCCCACCCCACCCCCCCAAATCCAAGAAAGAAACTTTTGAACCATTTAAGGAGAACTGCACAAAAGAAGAAAATCCAAACTTTACGTTGATGGGTAACAAGGAATTTCTTCTAAAATTAGCACAGCATTTTCTCTTCTTGATCAATTCTTTTCTGCACAGGTAATCTCGTCCCCTAGGGATGGAAGATCCCTGTTGCAGGCCGCTGCTAGCAGCCATGCATTTAATCGCAGCCCAGTTAATTTTGATTTGTCCCCTTAAATGTCATAAACAAATCAAAATCCTTATAAAAATCCCCGCTATGTTTTTTTTTCTTTTTTAAATTACAAAATATGTTGTATGTATCAAAGCTGTCTTCATTTAATAAAGCAGAACATTGTAGGACTAAAGGAGTAGCTTGGGCAGAAGAAGAAAAAGTAAACTGCAAGGACTGATTTTGCTGGATTGGGCAGGAAGAGCTGCTCAGCGCATGACAAATTAACCACGCCAGTGAGTCACATACACTGGTATGGCATGCAGGAAAGGGAAGTCAACTGTGTGAAATCAAGACCTGCAGTTTAGGAACCTCATATTAAATAATGAAAATGCTTAGAAACCTGTCTGTTGTGATTTGGGAACTGGAAAAATGGTTAAACAGAGAAATTCATTATGTGCTCTGTTTCAGCTCTTCTCCCTAGAAATTTTTACTATCTTCTCTTTGGAGTATCTTCAAGAGAATAATCTTTCAGCCTCCTCTCTCTGTTGGCCTGTCTCTTTCTTATTTCATCCAGATCCCCGGAACCCTGCAGCCTCTCCATAGGAAACGGGAAGACAGAGGTGCAGCGGCAAAAGGGCATTCGATCTCCCCGTGTGGCTCTCGTTTCCTAACTACGTACAGCAGATCTTTTACAAGAAAAAGTGATATAATCCTACTTAATTATCAAATCAGTAATGCCAATAACTTACATTTTTGGTTTTTAACTAAGAACGGATTTTGGAAGAGAATTATTCTACCTCAGAGAATTTAGAACCTCCCACCTCCTCAACAAATTCGATATATCTGAAGGAGAAAAACACAAACTCCTAGAACTGTAAAATGATTTTAAAATTAAGCCAATTAGTTAATCTCCAAAAAAGCACATGTTAAAATGCTGATATTCCTTCTGTTCTCACAGTTACCTTCCTGGCCAAAATATGGACTATTAATAATTTTAACAGGCTACGCTAGATTTCGAAAGCTAAAATATTTTCGTATGTACAGAAGTCTTTTCTGCAAAGAAGGTGTTGGTAATCATCTTGGAGATTTCCGTTTAATAACAATTTTAAAGTATTCTAATTTTTTCTGAAATACGCAAAGAAATTACTGAAAAACAAAACTTCTGCGTTTGTTTATGCGAAGAGAATCTCTTGGATGTAACTGTTTAGGAATAAACATGAATGGTACATGCACAATATGTTTAAGAGATTTATAAAGCCCCAACCAGAAGTGTCCCATTACTTCTTGACGATGGCAGTTAGTTCTGCAGAACTATATTCCATGTTGCTCCCTCCTCCCACTCTGACACAGAATACACGGAAATATCATGTTGCATATGGTAGCAATAGGAAATATGTTCTAGGAATACTTTGTTCTAGTCACATTATTGCATAAAAACATGGCAAAGCAACTGCACGGTGTTTCAACGTTAAACACATATTGACATAATGCAACTAGTTATTACTTACTCAAAGATTTTTCCTAGCTGGTCAACATCTGAATTTCCACGGAAGAGTGGTCTGAAAGAATAAAGAAATATTTTCAGAATGTGACCTGCTTTAATCAATGTGAGTTTATATTTATCATTGACAGCTGCCAACACAGGGTGAAAATGTTATTTTTTTTGAGACCTCACTTCTTCTGCCTCCATGTTTTCTCCAGTCTGTCAGAGAACCTTTCAAGTTTCTACTAAACGTGGTAAAAAAGGGGATATATAAGACATATTTTTGATATGGTACTTCTGAAAATTGAATTGCATCCTTTAACAGGAATGAAATAACTTTCTCAACTAATACTGTCCTATGAATCATACTAACAAAATAGTTTTCGCTACAAAGAACATACTTAAATAGCTATTTAAAGAGACAAAAGTGGAGTGGATGTCATGCAGTTCATTAAAACATAATAAAATTAGAGATTAATTATTATGGATATACCTTGAAAATTGAATTTCGTGTATATAGTATATCAGAAATGTGCTCCTAAGTTTAAGGGGTCAAATAAATGACAATGGATTTATGAAGGTCTGTAAAGAATGGGGTGTGAGACGGTACAGAATTTACCTTGAAGGACAGGAATACTTCTGCTGCATAAAGATATGTTTAGGAAAGAAACAAATTAATAGGCTGAATGTCCAAAGGCTTTCAGAAAAAACAGCAACTTTCAGAGAGTGGTACTTTTCAAAGTGCAACTTAAAATATTTTCACTCATCATTTATAAAATACTACCACCCCATCGTGCCCAAGTAAAACCTGGAATTCAGCTTTGTGTGGCTGCATTGCCATCTCTGTGCTGAATTCGTAGGGTGCGATCAACAGCGCGATCTTAGGTCTAAACTCCCAGGACATTCCAAGAGGTTACTGAGGGATGATTAAGGATCTGGCCAAGAATGAGGGCATCTGTGAAGACCAGGCCCCAGATGTTGTGTACCATTTTGGTTCAACAAATGGTGGATTACTCCAAGAACAGCAATTCATCGGCACTGCGAACTCTGACACTAACTGGGGTCAGCCAGCAGCCAGGCTGCCCCTCTCTTCTGCAGCACAGCTCTCGGAGCGCGCTTACATGTTACCATTTCCAGAACTGCTCAACTGAGCCCTGGTGACCTGACAGACGATGCATGTTCCCATGTTTTCACTGGCAGCCTTTGGTTATGGAGAAACGCCAGTTCTCCGGCCCCTCTCCGCACACTCCTTTTCTTCTGTCTGATGCAGGTCCTCAACAGCAGTGACGGCCAAAGGCATCATTTCACTGTTGCTCTTCATAGAAGAAGACCTCTCCTGTCTGTACTGGGAGAACAAGGAGTGCTCAGCGACAGTCCTTCCCCTCTCATTGCCCACACGCAGACGCAGGGGTAGGATATAGGTGTCCTTTTGCTAAACAGGAGGTAGTTCTGCAAAATGGCACCCCACGTCTTGACACTCTCACATGGACACTGGATCTCCATGACACTGCCTGATACATGTCCACACCAGATACAGACACCCAGAGCACTGTGACTTTCTCAGTTAGACATAAGAATCTCTGCAGAAATCTGAGCCACCAAGACAAGAGCAGAGCAACACCTGGAAGATATGCTGACTGTCTTTGATGAACTAAACACGCATTTTGTCTCATTCAGGTCATGCTGTGTCACTGCACACTGCAAACTGCTTTGTGCAGGGACATCAAGAGAACAATTTCATCAAGTCTGATTTGAAAACATAGGACATCAGACTGAAACCGATGGGGTAAAATGCGGTAGCCTGTTACTTGTCCATAAAGGGCTTTATTTATTTTGACTCTGAATAAATCATAAATAATGGTCTGTGCTGCTTTCCAGACATACACAATATTTACTAACTGCAGCCTCTTTAACAAGACTGTTTCAACCCATACTTAGAGGTTTCTGTATTTTTTTAAACTTTCCAGCAATACTGGCTTCGGCAACAAAACAAAGCTTAACCTCACTCGGAGTGGAGCATCTACTTCTGCTGTACGCTTCCAGCCTGATTTTCAAAGCGATGGATAGCTCCAATACCAGTAGTGTTTGTGGCAGCAGACACGCTCCCTGTCTTCCAAACTCAGACAAGATGACAACCTTAGATATTTTTTTTGAATGACTGTTTAAAATTATTAACATACTGTTACTTTGAGTATTTCATTTTGGCTCCAGCATTAGAATGTTGGGGCCCTTTAAACTAACAAAATCTACATGATCAAATAATCCTATCCATGCAAATGGAAAGCTGATTTAATGTTTATGCTGAACCTTGCGTTACTGTGAAAGCTTGGCAAAGTCAGCTTTGTTTGCAAATCACCTTAGGCAGTGTCATGCCAAAACAAGTATGATTCTTGGGATTTTTAAGGGAGGTTTTTCCCATCGCTGCTCCTGCCTCAGATTCAGTAAGGGCTGAAGCAAGAATTTAAGTTCTTTTGAATATATAATTATACAACACAAGGTGACCTTCCAACATACTTTGATATTTCATCATAATGAGGTGTTATTAATTCATCTTTCAGCCTTCTATCCATCCCACCATCACAACTACAGCAGAATGCCAGCTCCCGGCGAGGCACCACTAATGGAATGAAATTTGCCTCCTGAATTTTGGCTGGAGGTTCAATTGGAATACTGGATGGATGATTGGGGAAAGATCCACTTCACCAGCAGCCGTATGAAGATCTCGTCTCACATTTTGGCACTAGTTACTCTTCAGTAATGACCCGCCAGCACTGCAAGTCCAGTACACATGCAAACTTTCACCTCAAGCCAATTGTTTTTTTAATTCTGTTCTTAAAGGGGGCCATCAGCTCTCTCAGCACCATTGCACTGGGAGCATACTCGGCAGCCACAGAAATGTAAAATTTCAACTTCGCTCTTGGTATCTTTCACTTGACTCACTCACCCACTCACTCCCTGAGGTTTATTTATGCAAGTCGAATCCAGAAGTCCTTAGTTGGGGATATGTTCTCCTCTCTGTGATGATAATCTCTGTAAGACTGGTTAAACTCTGAGAGTGTGATTTTGTAGAATTCCTTCTTTTTCCCTTGGGAAAGGCATGGAGCTGAATTTGTCTCCTGTGGCAGAAGATGTGAGTCTGTCCTCTGCTTCAAAGAACTCCCGGTGTATGTATGTCCCAGGAAAGAGGGATATTCCAATGGAGGCCATCCATGGTATCACTTGCCTTTTCTGTGGTTCCTTGATGCTCTCAACCTTCCCTGACTCCGCTTGCTACGAAATCCGAAATCCATGCTCTGAGTGCTCCAACACCATTGCTGTGACAAAACACACACCCGAGCAGGGAAGAAGATGGAACGAAAAGAATTACAGTGCACCTAAGATAGTTAATTTCCCTATTTTCTCAAGAAAACTCAGATGCTGTTATGTCCCCATAAATTCCTACTTTGTTGGCTGTTGCTGCTTTGATTTTTTAGGGTGAGGGAAGGAAGGATATGTTACAGGGAATCTACAGGTGTCCTTCTTGTTCGACAGCTCCTTCTCCAGGCCTTGGATTGTTATCCACTGCCTCTGGAATGGTGCCTACTGAATGGAGGAAACCCCTTTTCATGTCTAATGTAGGACCAAAATGCCATGCCAAAATAAGAAGATGAGTTGGAGACACAATGTTATTACTCTGTCCCACTAAAATGAACTCCTACTGAGTCAATAAGCCCATGCTTGAGCAGGGGGGATTGGACCAGGTGATCTCCAGAGGTCCCTTCCAACCTAGATAAAATCACAACATAAGGTTGCAATGTAGAACCTCACAAATCCTGAAAAAGTTACCATCTGCTTATAGTTTAGAAGGACTTGCACCACTCATCTTCTGCACAAAAGGCTCTCATGCTTATATGTAGCTGAACAAATTGGATTTCACCATTCATCAACTGTAGGCTCTCTTCTTCCCAAAGGAATATACTCAGCTCATGTTGTTGTTTCATGCTGAGTTTCACCATCACTGAATATTCTATATATCTGAACTAGATATTGGTGTCTGAAAGTACTTGAGTACTTTATTTTATAGACACTGTGTTTCGTTTCGTGTCTGTGCTACTCAGTAAAAACCGAGATATAAACATTTCCTAAGCAAGTATCCATGAAAAAATTTCCCTGGTGCAACTCCATGGAGGTGCCAAAGCAATTCTAAAAGTATTGTATACAATGACAATGCAATGACACCCAGGAGATAAATGAGGTTCAACTGTAAACTGGCCACATTACTTCTAGCCTTTACTTTCAGCCTTTGCTTTACAAACCAAAAGGGTCTGTAACTTTTCATAAGAAATGCTAGAATTTTCATAAAGATTGGAATTAAAGATATTGATAGGCACTGCTCTAGTCTATACTGCAGTGCAGACACAAAGAAAATAATGGTCTAATAAAACCTCATGCATTGAGGCACAGGAAAAGATTTCTGCAGGTTTCCTGATAGTGGCTGACTTTTTGAACCAATTAATGGCATTCTTGGATTGGAAAATATCTTTCAATTTCTGACATTGAGTTATTAAACTACAGGTAAAATGGACACATGGAAGAAAGGTCATGTGAAGAGAAACAGTATTGAAGAGGCGGAAAAAAATAAAGAAATTATCTTTTTAACCAAAACATACTAGAGAGCTGTCACAACAATTCTAGAGGTGCCAATACAACTGCCCTGTACCTTTCCAGATACGTAAGAAATAATTTCCAAAATAACTACCCGGATTCATTCTGCTAGTCCATTTGCACAGTGTGGTGACACCAGCAGCTGGGAATCCCCTTCCCTTCCTTGTTAATAAGGATAATCTCTTGATTACTAACTTGAATATATACAATATTCTCAGTGAAACATCTGTATATTGGCAATCCACGTGTACTCAGGGAAGTCATACAATAACTCCCTAAAATGAATAAAGCATCGTGGGTTTGGGCACGTAGGGTTTAGGCAGTCTGGTTGAAGGGATGGCACTGAGACGTGTTGGGAGGAAAAGCAGCGATTTTGGAACAGGCAGCTGCTGATCTGAAGGTGTTAGACAAGATGGGGGAGGTGTTAGAAGACAAAGTCCATGATAATTTGACACGGTGGAGAGAAAAATGTGAAGGGAAGGAATACAGCAGCAGCTCATGGAAGTGGAATAAGGAATTTTAAAAGTTGGTAAGGTTGTAGTAAAGTCTAGGAGTTTGTATGTCTTTGTGTATAACTGCAACAAGGTGATGGTGAAGAAACTAAAAAAGCTAAAGCCAAGAAACATTTGCCAAGGAATCCTGCATCGTGCCATGGGAAACCTGCCAAGCTACATAGTCTGTGACTCAGAGATATATTTAAATTATGATTTTTTTCTTTTTTCTTTTCATATTAAAAAATGTGAATAGCTGGCAAATAATTTTGTCAGATTCTTACTTGTTATGAAGAAAATATTTTCATTTTTAGAACTAAAAACAAATAAGACTTAAAACTAGAATTATGAGATGACTAGAAAGAACATGATCTGGATTGCGCTGTGGAAGTCTTTACTCAGAGGGATTATTTCTGAGCTGATTCCCCACTCGTGTTCCCACCTCTGTTTCTCTTTGACAGATCCCCCAGACAAGTCTGTACTCCAGGCATGAAAAGAGAAACTAAGGCAAGAAAAAAGGAAAAAGTATACATCCCTGTTTAAAGATGAAGATCATTGGCCCTTCTGATAGGTAGAATGAATATGGCGCATGGCTTTCGCCTGAACACAGGCCACAGCCGGCACCATCGCACGCTCCGGACAGTTGCCCACTTCCAGTCACAAGTGGCTGCCTCGGCTGTTGTGCAATTCAGAGTTCTCGTTTTCAACATAACATTTTTTGTACTTCTCCCTCTCCTTTCCCTTTAATAATATCTTCGTGTGGGTGGGTGCCAGACACAGCATAGGAAGAAGTTACTTCATGTAGAGCTTATTATACTTGATCACAAATTGCTCAAAACTTTTAAGAAACTTCTCCTACATATAAGAAGAAAGATGACACAGATAGACATTACGACCGAAGAAATACTCTTCACCTAAAATCTGACAGAAAACAGATCAGCCATCTCGAGTTTCTCATTTTAGTCTTTAGCAGCCCAATTTTTTTACTTTTACTTCTTTGTACAGAGGCACTGGGTACAGCTTTACAACCAAAGCAGGGCCAGCCTACTCTGTAGATTCCATTGTTAATTAAAAATACAGCAAAAAGCAAAAGAAAGACCATAAATGAGAGAAAATATAAGCATCTTCAAAGCTCCCTTAGGGAGTGGGCAAAGGAAGATCTTTTTCTGGCTGTTCAACATTTGCTTGACACCTTTCAGGTAAGCTCAGTGTTTCAAGGTCCTGGGTGGCCTTGGAGCAGAAGGATGGGCCTTGTCCCCCACCCGACAGAAAAGGGAGCTTCACCACAGATATCAATGCCCCCAGGATCAAGCCAAGTGAGATCTGGTTTCACAACCTCTTATAAGGAAGAAATAGACGCTTCAACAGAGGGATACACACACACACACATATATAAAACCCAAAAGGTAAGTGCAGATATTATCTTTGACCAGAATATGCGGCAACATGGGCAGATCTCATCTGTTCCTGGGCAGAACTGCTTCAGCCTTCATCATTTAACACTGATTTTTGAAATGGAAAAGCCTTGATAGGTTGAGCGTCCTTCACTTATTCCCTCAGCATGCACGTCACAGTTCTCTTATCTGTGGACATTTGCTTCTGCAGAAGATTTGTAGGTTTATTTCACCAGGGCTTTAGAGTGGTTATCTCAGCTCAGGGAGCATGATACCGCAGTGACGTTTTGAAAACTGCCCCAACATTTGAAGTAAGTTCTGAAAATACATACACAACTGACCTTGGAAAAAGGGAAAGGAAAGAAATGTATGGTCTCTGCTCAGAGTGGAAAAAGCAGCATTCCTGTTGTTTGTACCTGCAGTTCTACCAGCAAAAGGATCGAACCCTTTGTGTGTGAAACACCCATGGCTGCACACAGCTGCATTACATCTATCTTGTCCGTCAGAAGTTTGAAGTTTAACTCTATAACTGAACTGCAGGCTTCTGCACTTTTACAGCATCCCGTAAGAACTGCTGGTACGACAAACACAATACGGTCATGCTCTTCCTGTGGTCCCTCCTTTAGTTTTCTGTATTCATTCATCTATTTCTTTCTAAACTTGCCCTCTCCAAGACTGCCAAGCTTCTTCGCTCTTCTTGTGCGACTCAGTGTGAAGGCGGTAACTGCGCTGTGGATTAGATGAAGGCTGTCCTGTGTGGGCGGACAGGTTCCCTGCTCTCCAGTTCACTCGCACACACGACAGCGCAGACCAGCGCGAGGATGCTGTGGGCAGGCAGCACCTGGGTCTGTGCAAGCTCGGGAGAATCCTCACCTCCAGGTCTTTGTGCCTGTGAACAAATCTGCCCAGACTTTTCTTGAAAAGATCTAAATCCTCCTTCCAGAGCACGCCAGAGCTGCTTTTTACCATTCCTTTCATTTAGCTCATCATTTACTCCTCGCTTAAAAATCAAGCAGGCAGAGCTCCAAAATGCCCATCCTAGTCAGGCTGTGAAGGTGCTCTTTAATGCTGCATTTCAAAGAAGTAGTTTTAAAACATTTGTCTCACAGCAAAGGACCTACCTTAAAGGTTAGCAACAGGAGTTTAAGTCTGTTCCTAGTCTTTATCAATTACGCAAATGAAATGAAAGCAATCTTCTACGTGAAGTATCTACTCCTTTACCCTCTTTGAGATTCCATTGTGAAAAGCTGTTCCAATCACAGTTTCCAGGGACAGAGAATACATTTTTCATAGTTCCACAACTTTTCTTGCAATGCAGGATGACCCTGAGAAAGCTCATCAGTTGACATTTACCATGTTGACTGGTCTGAAAACCCTTTGAAAATGGACTTTACTCTGAGAGGGCCTCTAATGTTGGAGCTGGTTTTAACCAAGGGGATAATCGCTTTTCAAGTCTGAGGCACTCTAATTAACACCCAATTCATATCCCACAAACTGAATAGATTTCCAATCAGATTGCTTTCCCAGTAAAGCTTTAAACTAAAATATTTTGTGCCACTAGGTTGATTTCTTTTGGAATAAACTCTTTTTAACCAAATATGTAATGGTGTTGTCAGTCTTGTATCAGCTGTCAGTCTATGCACCCGTAATTATTGCTTGAAGGAAAACTACCTCTTACCTCCCCCCGATTCTCCTATATCAAAGGAGAAGCAAGTTACTGTGAAAGGAACACGTACAGTACACACACTACTTCATTCAATCTGCCTAAAGATACTTAGTAAATTAACATCCAAGTATGTGTTCCCAGGTTTTCTAGTTTTTGGTTTATTTCTCAATAATGCTAAGCAAGGAGCTTCACAGGCTAAATTATACCCTATCTATAAAAGAGCTTATATTTTAAATATGTAATACAAAATCATGAGAAAGTACAGTGTTTTAGTTCCATCATCATGAGTTACACATAAAATGGTACATCTATTTCACTAAATTACTAGCCTTTTTAAAAAGAAAATTCTAGAACTGGAAAAAGTAAGGCAGAAAAGCAAATATCCAACCATAAAAACATTTTAAAAAATGTAAAAGATAAGCTCTTTTCTGTTATCTGCAGCAGCACAGTGACAGAATGACAATGAGGTAACGGAGGCTGCTCATGGGTGCTCTCTGAGACTCCCGACAAGAGAGTTCCAATAGACGGAAATTTCCATATTTGAAGGGAAATACAGAATTCAAAATATTCTACACAATCTAGAACATAAAATTCTCAATACAGAATAAATTCCAAGAAAAAGGGATTATGTTTTTTTCCACTGGGAAAACATTGCAAGCGAAGAGGAAGAATCCTTGGGTTTTCTCTGCACGGAGACTGAGCTGCTCCTGTTGGCCCCGAGTGATCCCTTCTGCTGCCCCTGCTATGTGAGAACGGCACCTGTTACACCAAAGCCTCTTTAAATTTTCAGATAAACCTGAAACATCAGAACTGCTGCCCCCCCCACCCCCGCAACTAATACGTCTCATCACCTTCAGCTGTAATAGAACACTCTTGGTCAGAAAAAACCCTCTGAAAGAGGATTACAGCCCTTCAGACAAGAAAGGCAGGGAAAACATTTCGGTACTAAGCACTAAACTCTTATGTGAGCAGAGGTGAAATTTCAACTTCAAACTTTTTCTCCAGCTGCTGAGTCCGAGTGTCAAAAGACATGAAAGTGGATCAGAAGGATGGTGTGAAGAAAATACTTTAATTTTTCGCAGCTGTGCTGGCTTACAGTGAATTAGTAAACACATGCAGAAAAACTTGAGATAAGCATTTAAGGTAGAGCAGGCCTAACTGAACAGCTACGGACAGGAACATCACTGAAAAATCTCTTGCTGGATGTTACTTCTTTAGATGCCGAAAGCTTGCACTCCAATTACTTGGATAGAAAGAGCACTTAAAAAATTATTCAGCTGCATAGAACAGTGTGTATGCTGCGCTGACATAATAATGAAACCTGTTTCATGGACATAACCTAATAAAAATGAGCTGATAATACACTATAGTTGGTCAAATTCTGGATGATATAGCTGATTGAGTCATTTATCTTTAGGTAACTGATTCAAACTCAGTCAAAATCAATAGTAACTGGATCTTCATGCCAATTTATTCCAGCTCAGTAGAATAAATGACTGGAAATGAAGTAATCCCTTGAATGAATTTCCTATTTGACAAATGTCTGCAGTGTAAGAGCACTTATTACCGACAAAGCTGGATACGTTAGGAGAGAAGCTCTGAGTATGGTGGATACTTAAGTAAAAGAAGAAATCCTGCATCAGAGATTGCCTTAGAGCTGCTCCTGGATGGCATGTGCTCAGTGCCCCCATGACAGGGAAGCCGAGCACCCCACGCCTGAGTCTCTGGAAAAAAGTCATACGGTTTGACCATGCGTAGCCAGACCACCGTTTCCTCAATGGCTGCAGAATGAAGCGTGTGGCCAGCCTGAGGGCAGCCAGGCATGGCACGTGTCGACACCCAGAGCTCCCGGCTCGTCAGCTCCTGGCTCCGTCTCCAGCAGAGTCAGCGTGCCATGGTGGCTGTGTCCCACACGGGCTCACCTCAGCAGGGCCAGCGCGTTGGCAGGTCAAGCGGACCACGCAAGAGAACATGATGGCAGCGCCGCAGGCGTTGTGCAAACAGAAATTAGAAGCAAGGCAACAACACGTGTACTCATATCACAAGGCAAGCTGTGGCTTCAAAGGACGCAGTGACGGGAACCCGTGCGAGCTGTATCCTGCCATGCCTCTTCTCAATTTCTCAGTGCATGGCCAGCACCAGGACCCTGGGGACTCACGGCAAAGCTGGAGTGGGGAGCGGGTGCGCTGCCCCGTGGCAGTCAGCGTGCGCAGGGCAGGGGAGGCTGGGGCCACCTCCCTTCTTCCCTGAGTTAGGACTCTGTCTAGGTCTTTGCCACCTGCAGCTAGGTCTGAAGCACAGAGCCCGGACCAGCCGGGGGTCTGAGCCCTGCGGCACGGCCGAGCGTTTCCACAAAGGCAGCAGGGAGCTGTCTCTGGGCACTGCCATTCTTTTGGAGAAATGCTTTTCCAGAAATCTAAATATCAAACTTCCTCTTGCTTTCTCTGACATTTTGAGCTCTCCTCTCCAGCCAATTATTTACTGGGTACAAAGTAGTACAACATTTCGGAAAGCCGTTGTGTTTTGCTCTGCTGCCCTTCACTGTTTTTAAACCCTTGCTGTTGTCTTGTGCCTTTAGGTGCACTTTCTACTTCTCTCCTGCAGATTTATCTTTTTTTTTTTTTAGATGTAAAGAACATCTAACAGCTTTGCTGATCACCTACATATGGAGAAGTGCTAGTGCAAAGCTGTTGAAAAGACACAAATGTGAGACTGATTTGTTCTATATACTCCTGAACTACTACATACTGGTTTTATGACCAGTATGGGAGCTAATTTTTTTAATGGGAGCTAATTATTTGATTTCATTTCTGGACAATCAAATACAGAAAACTCACTAAAGCTGCCCAGATCAAAATTTGTGACTAGACACTCAATTTGGAAAAAAACCCCACGCTTGGGAGCTCAGTGACATGAGCCACAGCTAAAATCCAGCCTTTCTCCCCCTTCTCCAGAGTGCAGTAGTGTCCAGGAAAGGATCCCATACACCCACTTGGAGTTTAAATACCTTTTTGTAGCCATTTTCTTATGAAAGAGAAAAGTAAATAAAACAATGTTTAGTTCTATTACGAGTCAAACAAAAGTACACAGAGCTTCCCCCAGCCAAACTCTAGGCAAAAAGTAAAGCCTCCCTCAGCCAAGTTCTGAGGAGAGAATCTGTGGGAAAGAGCCAGGATACCCTTTGAAAAGGAAAGCCTTTGGGCAGCGTACAGCTGGCCATGCCTCTCCGGGTAACACTGCGCTGCCTCTGCCCAGCTCTCCGGCCGGTGGAGTGACCGCTGAGAGCCACCTGCAGCCGAGGAAACCATCAAACCAGCCCTCAGGCTGCTCTGGCTTATGGCAGGAGTGAACTCTGAGAGCTTCCAGCGGACACAGAGGTGGTGCACCTTCACATGGACGGGCCACAGCCGTGCCCAGCACAGCTCCGCACCAGGGAGCCAGGCGCTTCTCTGCCCGTCGCATTTACAGATACCCATTACAAATGCTACGGTGTTAATAGCAAGGACTTGCAAGTATCTACATCATGACTGAAAGCTGTGGTCTTTCTCCTGGCCACAAGGTCTTTTCCTCTGACCTCTGGCGAGGCTAATTCAGGCTGTCACAGACTGGAATATCCCCTCTAAGGAATATATATATTTTTTAGGATGACGTGTGCAGGGGGATTTCAGACCAGTGCTGTGCCATCTGCACATGAAGAAGCTACAGGAAGCTTTCCAGGAGGGCAGCTCTCTCCTGAGCTCCCACTGGGCTTGACCTCTGTGCAGCCACCGCTGCCAGCCTGGAGCCACACGGCCCCGGTCCCTGGCCACTGCCTGGCCTGACGTGACCCTACACCTGAACTTAACAGTCAAATTAAGCTCAGTCAGCTAACACCGCTTCTGTGGGTCTTCTCAACCCTGCCTGAAGGTTCCCTTCTGTTTTTTTGTCATAGGTAGTGACAGTTTTTGGTTTCAACGGTTTCCCTTACCAACAGATCTATTCCTCTGACTGAAACTCTGGCGCAGCTGGAAACTAGAAGGAAAACCACAAGTGAATGGCCTGGCACTCACTTAACACTCATCTCCAACCACAGACCCATACAGTTACTGGATTTGACTAACGGCTATCAATCAGCCCAACTGTAGACACTTAGAAAGGTATCAGCTAGAAAAGGCTTGAGGGAATATGTGAGCTGAAAAACAACATGGTATTTTACTTTTAATGGGATGATGCTATCTTGGAAACTCACATCTATTTCATACTAAATAATTAGTGGTGCTATTCTGACTGTTGGCCCTTCTCTCCATTAATGTGCATTTGTCCTCTGTCCCAAGCCGGTGGGAGTCCTGCTTCTGAGGTCAGATTAAACAGGAAACAATCCTGCTTATCCAAAAATGGAATAACATGAACAAGTGCAGCCTTCTGCCTTCCTTTGTTAGTTAAGTTTGAAGAAAAATGTCATTGTTGTTCCATCAGATCACTAAGGTCACTAAGCTAAATTGTGGCTTGGGTCCATTCAACCTAAAAAATGCTTAAAAAAAATCTTTGTAATAGGCTGGCCACCTATCTGGGGAGGAAGAAAAAATCCTATTTTATAAGGTCTGGTTTGGAAAAAACCATCAGCCTCCCACACACCCATATGCACATGAATGGCAGAAGAATAAAGGAGGAAAAGTGCAAAGCACAGAATTTTGAATGCTGACAAGATCTTTCCAAGGAATGAACCTTCTCCCAGTACAGTTGGTCTGGACTGTGGTGAACTCTTATGGCACTTGCAACTTAAATCATTCTTGTAAGAAAACAAGATAATTTCCAAAAATGGCAAGAACAAACTCAGGCCAGAACTGTACAGTACCTTGGTGCAAAGGTTGCAAATCAAGCTGTGTAGCTTTTACAGTTCTAAGCTGCAACATCCACCTTTGCTTGTTAAAACAAAGACAAAACAGAAAAGGAAAAAAAAAAAAGTCGTTGTTTTAATTTTCCTGTTACCAAAATCTAACTGTGAGCAAGCAGACAAGTGAATGATTACACTTTTGAGCTCTTGCTCTGCTAGATATGTTGGTTTAAGGTTCACTGGAAAACACCAGATAATACGATTGCAAAGTCTGTGTTTAAAATTGCTGCATGATAAAGAGAACAGCTCGCTCTCAAACCACATTTAAGATGTTTGCCAGTTTATAGGGAAAACTCAACTTATAAGCAACATTCATGGCTGTATTTACTCAGTTGCTTTTTGCCTAGATGTCTCTGCTCTCTTGGTTTTATCATACCTTCCCTCTCAATATCCATTTGCACATTATTTTTTCTTTCATGAATTCCCCTTCTGTTCCCTCTATTTCTGTTGTCTTTCCAACGTAAAGAAGCCTTGAAAATATATTACAGCTCTCTTCTCTCTCTGCTTTTGAAAGACATTTCAGAAATGTGTTGAAAATTAGAGAACAGAGCAAAAAGGGCGGGTTAAGCTAAGAGCTGAAAAAAAGGCAAAAACTTTACCATATAGAGAAATATAGGATCTAGTAGGAAAAGCAAAATATTCCTACGGCTGCCTAGCTACAGTGCCCACTTACAACACTGGAGACTAAATGATCAGGTATGCTGAAGCACAGGAAAATAACTGACAAAGAAATAAAACGCCTGTGAAATGGGACAAAGCCGTGTCATAGAAGTATGCCTCACAACTCCTTACACGGCAGTTTTCAAAAGACAAAGAATATAATCCTTCCATACAGAAATCATGGTGATTTTCCCGTGGTTTCCTACCCTACAGAAATCACATTAAGCTTATCTATTGATTTCAGTTTGAGCCAGGGTTTTGTTTATGGTGTGTTATATGAGGATGTGATCTCTCTCTCCCTGTCCTGCCCAAAACAAAGTATCTCCCATCACACCTGTGCCTGCCCTGATGCACCCAGGCTATGGCAGGAAAATGTACTGGACTTAGAAAAACAAGTTCCATATTAAGTTGCATGTATTTTGCCGCTAATGCTGTAGTAGGTGATTCTTTACTGTTGATTACAGGCTTTAAACAAATGTTTCTGCTTCCCCCAGTGCTTTGGATAATTGAACAGTATCGGTGGGAAACATGTTTAAGTGATGACATACTGCTACTTAATTTTAGGTGAGGGTCACTCTGTACATATACACAGAATCACACGCAGAATCACCATGGTTGGAAGGGACCTCTGAGATCATTGAGTACAACCTTAAAAAAAAAAAAAAAACAACAAAAAAACCCACACCAAGAACAAAACAGAAAACACAACACCCCACCACATCACATCCACCCACAAAGCAACAATCTTGGGCACTAGAGCATGCCCTGAAGAGCCATGTCTACAC
>VXAK01010273.1:0-93746 GCA_013399435.1 Arenaria interpres | reverse complement strand
TGTAGAGGGCAATGAGGTCTCCCCTCAGCCTCCTCTTCTCCAAACTAAACGTACCCAGTTCCCTCAGCCTCTCCTCATATGACTTGTTCTCTAGACTCCTCACCAGCTTGGTGGCTCTCCTCTGGACACGCTCCAGCACTTCAATGCCTTTCTTGTGGTGAGGGGCCCAGAACTGAACACAGGACTCAAGGTGAGGCCTCAGCAGTGCCAAGTACAGTACATCCTCCCCCAAGATATGCACTTGCAAAGTTATGGGTTCATTGTCTGTTCCTCAAGACCATTCACCAGCAAAGCAACTCATCACGAGGAATGACTAACCCAGGGTATGTCTGGAGCAGAGGACACAGCACTTCAGATTTCCAAGCAATTCTCTGCAACAGCAGAATTTCTATGAATCACTGTCCCCAAAGCCTACTGTCATTTCTGCTTCATTCTCCAGATGAAGAACATGCTCAGGCAGTTGAGAACCTGTGATTCTGCTGTTGAACTTACATTGCCAGATGTATATCTAATTTTTTCAAAGTGCAACCTTAACAGACTACATCTGTGAGAGATTAGCACCTATAGAACAGCTAATTTGGACCAAATGACCGTGTGATGAAGCTGACGTGAGTCAGAAGCAGAGACTCAAGGATGAACTGGACTGCAGATCTCTCCCAAGGCAAAAGCTGACTGTCTATTCAAAGCACGGGAGAACCTGCAGGCTCTGTTACAAGTTATCATGTAGCTGCCCACTGGTAATAAATGGGAGTACGTACCTCCTTCTCTGGATAAGGACATGCAAACAGTAGCTCACACACTCATGGCATGATTTCCTTTTGAAACTACCTTTTTTTTTGTATACATTTTTGTGTGTGATATTTTTGCAGACAGGTAACAACCTTGTCAGCTTGATTGGGCTACGGATATAACATAGGCTACAAAAACTGATGATCTCTTCTGATGACTTTTAGCTCTATACTGTGAAGAAAGACAAACTCAGTTGCTTGTGCAAGATTACAGTTATACTTGCCCAGCTGGAATTATTATGTAGGTACTGACTTGTTAGTCCCACATACACCCTACTCTGTGCGGGACTGAAATCATACAGGAGTGTGATTTTGAAGACTGGGCGTGTATAGATGCACTAAGAACTAAGCATTGAAGCATTTCCACAATTTTTCTCAAGGCTGCCTACTCAGAAGAGAGTGCAAGACCGGTGATCCCTGCTTTCTTTTATAGATTATTTCATCCAGATTCAGATTCTAGCCGTCCCCTCTCACACTAATTCACCTTGATTAAGTATTAGTTAATCCAAGCAAGAAGAGAGACATTCGTCTCTGCCGCTAAAACACTGGCCATGGCTTCCTGCTTTGGAGCCGCCCACAGCCCTGGAGCCAGCTGGAAGAGTTTCATGTGTCCAGAGAGAAGTGGATGCTACTCCTATGGACGCCTTTCTCTTTAATGAGTTGTTCACTGAGTAGGAAGCACAAGGCCCTTTCCTTCTCACCAGGAAAATGCTCAGCCTCAGAGTGAAATCCTTTTTACAACTAATCCTTACTTTTACCTAAATGTAAAAAGAAGTGCTAACGTCCTTGCTGTGCTACAGGATGCCCCCACGCCACTGGGCCCCCATCACTCCTGCCAGCTGTATCTCTGAACGATTCTGCCATAGAGCAGCATGCCACAGCATACCTTACGGTCTTCCTTACTGGTTATTATTATCAGTGCACCATAGCTTCTAATCACAAAGAAAACGGTCACTGTGACAAACACATTTACACTTTCATTAGATAAAGCTAGTCCATCCCAATATGTCTAGAACTCACTGCAACCTACTTCATTAGGCAGGAAATTTAAAAACTGAAACTACCATCTAAGGAATTTTTCAGGAGGCGCTCTCATCAGCAGTGCACACGGACAGGAAAAGATGCACAAATCAGAACAGCTTCTGTGTAGGTAACACATACACCTGACTACTCAGCAATTGATTGCTGATCTGTGAGCAGAGTAGGATACTTGGTAACCTGTGCCAGGGGTTTCAGGATACAACCTTTGTGCATTCACCTATGAAGAAGCCTACGAATCTGCACCCTAATTAAAATGTGTATGTTTTAAATATAGCCACGACTTTACGCAAACCTCAGACTGCGGGAGGACCATAGTCCTCAGCTGAGAAGTGTCATTTCTTTAAATGAATCAGCCAAGATGACAAAAAGGTTCAAATTTAGTCTAGGTGTATCTAGAAAGAGGTATATTTATTTTATTTTTTGTGTTTATTAATTCCTTTATACACTTCTGTGTATTTTGGGTCTATTTCTTAAACAAATACTTTGTTCGTATTTGTCTTAAACTGTTTTGGATTAAGGGCAATGTAAATTAACTGAGGTGCCCTTCGCTTAGAGACACAGCAGTCTGTAACAGGGACTGACCATCCCTACAGCACTAACCTCACTCCTGTACTTGTCCAAACCTACAGCACCCTGACTGTGTAACAGCTTCCAAAACAATATTCTACCAAACTCAAACTCTCAAACATCTTCTTGGCATAATCAGGATTCTGATATGCTCTGTGATGCTGTGTAGTGTTTTATTTCAAACCCATTCCAGTGAAATCTCCAAGATACAAAAAAGCCCAGAGGAGTCTCAGTACATTTCTTAAAAATAACAGAACTTAAAAATCTTTCAAATAGAAAGAAAAAGAGAGTAGGGAAAGAAGGCAACAAGTGCCCATTAAGACAGTAAAAGGAAAAGATTGTCTTAATGTCAAACCAACATCTACTTCTAAGCTTTAGCTGTACTCTTGTACGCTTATCCCATCGACACCAGCGGAAACTCAGATGGGCGATTACCCAAGGGCACTACCATTTTCCAGCAGAAATAGCTGTTGCATTTATTCAATCTTTTGGAAATAATCCATGGAGTTTGCAAAATTTTACAGTTTATTGCTAGCAAGGTCACGGTAACATGGGTTTTCTTTTGCAATCCGTGAGGAGAATCAGAAAGACGACATCTATCATACCCAGAGTATTGCAACACTGCCCGATAGCGCGGCCCTGGAGCCAGCACTCCGAGCTGCTCGCTGTGCCTTTATGGCGATGGGGCTGTACCTTGAGCTTCCAGACCACGGACTGAAGGATGCAAAAGCCTTAGCGCTTCCAGTAGAATGACACAGGACATACAAACTTGGCACATTCCCCACCTTTGCAGTTTTTGACAGCCTCCCAAATTTAGGACTGAGAATGTCAGACTGACCCTGCATTTGGCAAGAATAATAGAAGTCCTGGTTTTATCAAACTCTGCTTCCAGTCAGATCTCAATTAAATTTAAAAACAAAAATATCTGATTTTGTAATATTAATGTAATATTTGCATTTGTAAACAAGTAGAGAATTTAACTGTCCCTAATTTAATTTACTATGTTGGATTTGGAGAGTCGGTGAGGTTCATACATCATAAAAGGAAAAATAAAATTAAATTGGTGGTGTTTGTATACGGCAATATTTCTCATCTGTCAGAATACTGCAAATTAAATGAGAAAAAATGAGAGTTCTGAGTATGTAATAAAGTTGTGTGTTCAGTTGTTTTTCTTGTGTCACTTTTACTGCAAATGCTAAAATGAAGTTGTTGACTCTGCTATTTAAATCAGAAAAAATATCAATGGCTTAATGCTATTGTGAACCTGGCAGTACATGGGATAAGACTACATCTTTAAAAGTTTGTAATGGAGGGTTTAATTGATACTCCTAAAACCCACATTCTTTTTTTTCTCTCATTTTCTGACCTCATTTCTGAGTCAGAGGCAGAGAGGGTGGAGTATAATAATTCTACCCAGGCCATTTGACCAGGCAAGAAGCCCAAGAAAAATGATTTTTCCATATACTAACATTAATAAGTAGTAGAATCCCAGAGTTATTTTGCAAGACTTCAGTTAGTATTTTGAACTTCACATTGTATAAATGAAATAGTTGTTCCTCAAGGCCCCTGTAGTATTGCTTCTCTTTGGAAATTATATTAATCTGGGGGGGGGTTGGCCACTCAGTGTACCATTTTCTTTCACATTTTCTTCATGTATATTCTTTGATTTCACAGTAATGTCACAAAACACTATCCAGTTTCTACATGGAGATCACCCAGGTGATGAGAACATGCACTTTTTGCAGTAAACTCAACCAAAATGCATGTGATTGGGTTAATATTGAGACAGATTTACCTTCTTAAGGTTCTTGGGGTTTTGTTCCTCTCCACACTCTACATGGTACAACCTCCATACTAGTGTCCTTCCATGGAGTAAGACCAGTACATAATGTTCCCCTTGAATTCACAACTCACCTGCATCCAGCTGTGACATTTTGTAGGAAGACAGTTCTGATAGCCAATTTAATCGAACAGTCAAAAAAAGTCCTGTATCTGTTTTTTTTTGGACTACATTTAACTATTTCTGTTACCCTACACTCAGGCTAAATAGCTTATTCTGAAAAAAATCCTACCTCTGTTTCCTGCCTCTAGAAATCAACTCTGCAGTGACTCCTGAGATCTCAAATCTGCCAAGAGGGGCTACAGCAAACACCCGATGCTCCAACGCACAAACTCCTGGCAAGAGTCACCTGCCGAGCACCGTGCCCTGCATCCCAGGGACAACCCTCTCTGGAGAGCAGCCTCACCCTAACTGGTCAGCAGCCTCTCCAGCCCACTCCCACCTGCGCTCGGGCTCAGGTGTAGCACCAATACAACGATGCTCGTACAGGCTGTACCGGGAGCCGAGGCACACTCCCATCAGAAAATAAAAAGTGCGAGGTGGCAACAAGTACCAATGTGCAATGGTTTTTACATTTTATGCTGCAGATAAATCATCCTATCAGGCCTTTCCAATATAAATGTGACCCAGTGCATCGTACCAGACATTACTGCACATTTTTTCAAATTTCAAATGAAAAACATGAAGAAAATAAAACTGTATTTCTTACTTTCGACGGAACATTTCTGCAAATATGCAGCCCACGCTCCAAAGATCGACTGGTGTTGCATAGCTGGACTGAAGCAGAACTTCAGGAGCTCTGTACCACAGAGTAACAACCTGTAAAACAAAAAGGAACATAAGAGACAGCACCGTTAGCGACACAGTTACAACTTCCTAAGTGTTGCCTATACAGCTGCCATTTAATATAATCCAAACTGTATAATCTCAAGGATTAGGGCAAACTGGTTTGGCCAGTGCATAGAAGAGGGTCCTTGGTGGAAGGTGTTGGTGTGGAGAGCTGCAGTGGTGCTGAAGAGGGTCTTGGGACCACTGCTTGTCAGGAACAGTGCGGTCCAGGGTACAACAGAAACACCGTGTCAGTGTAGCACATCGGTGTGGTACCGCAGTAGTCATAGCACAACACCACAACAACTGCTTTTGCAATTCCAGACCCCAGACCTCTCCAGGGGACATGTCAACTCTCCATAGAGCAAACATTATTGTACAAGGCCTGCTTTTCTTAAACAGCTTGTGTGGACCCCTCAGGTGTAGTCACCAGAGCCAAACTGGAAAGGAATACGTGAGGGAATACTGTCGGTTTACCCATAGGACAAACCAGCCCCTCTGTCCTGAGCCCTTAAGAGCTTATGAGTTATTTCTTGTGAAAGAAATGGGGTTAGCTCAAGTGCATGGGCTGACCTGGGTGAATGTCTGACCTGTCTCAAAAGTTCTCTCTTCATGTCGAACTGAAGAAATTATAACTTATTTTTTTATCAGTTGGATATAGATTAAGTCAAACCCTTCCCAAAGCCGTCCCTCCCCAAAGGCTGTCCCCTGTGGTTTCCTCACACACAGAGGTACCATCAACTGTTGATTTTCAATGAAGCAGCACAGCACAGGGATGCCCGTCAGACTGCTGGCCTTTAGAGCTGTGTGACCGGCTCTGCTCATGTGCTGCTGGTTGGACCAGCATTAACTTCTCTCACAATTTATTTCCAAGTGATACACTCTTTCCCAGGGACATGTGTCCCATAAAGCATCTGCTTTTAGGCTGTTCTTGTCCTGGTGGTCATGTCACAACACGTTGTAGGGACCAAGTGGGAATTTTACTGGCACTGCTCCATCGGTGTACTTTGATGAGTCCAGCACATCAGACCCACAACAGAGATGGGACAGTTTATATTTATCCTTTTGTTTCCCACAAGTAGACTAGATACAGATGAGGCTGACTGTATCTTCAGTATATTTACAGAGGAACACAAGGAACTTCTCCAGACCCCCGTGTGAGCTATTACATTGCTAGAATATAATCTCAGAGCCACAGGAGTGTCCCACTCCTGAATGCAGTTATAATCCAGCCGTAACAACACACCATCATCAGCTACATACCAATATTGTCGCCATGTGTGCTATAATTTAAATCTCTGACTATTAATCTGGGGGCAGGGAGGGTCTCAACAATTATTGGTGTTTCTCCAACAAACACAAAGGTGGGAGATGCAGCATTCAGGAGAGCATGGAACAAAGCAAAACACTGAAAAGAAACAAGTGCAAAGATAAGAATGAAAATATTTCTTTTTACATTATATTAACTAGGATAGTGAGTTCTGAATTTCAAGACCTGTACAAAGAAATGTGTAAGAAGAGTGGGTTTTTTAATGATAACAATATAATTGTCTTCTAAGCAAAAACAACAATGGAAGTAATCAGCTGAATTTGCTGGTCAAAGCCAGCTGAAACAAAAGCAAATACAACATTTATTACAATCATTACATGCCCTGACAGCCTTTGGAACTACTGAATGGCTATTGAAAGGAAGTTCACGGATATTTGCACAAGTGGTCATATTTGCTAACAGTGCTCTTAAACACTTTGATCTCTATTCATAAAATTTGTCTTTGAAACAGTTCAATAACACAGTGCAAAGTACTGCACTGGCAAGCCAGACTTCCAGATACCTGTCCCCAGAAACACATTCCTGTGTGGAATCTGGGCATTATTTAACTACATCTGTCTTGTTCCTGATTTGCTACCTTACAGCGGCATTTCCAAAATATTTCTCTCTATAAAAACCAGAGAAGGTTCTTCAGAGATTGGCTCCAGGAAAAGAAGACAAAGGTCAGGGATTTTTACTGGAGCTGCCCTGTCTCAATCAGATGGAATATCTCCTAAAACAGACACTTTTTTCCTGATGCAGATATACTTCTTAAACTGACCTGCACTTTGTGGAAGAGCTTATTGAAGAAACATTACTTTTAGAAATTAGATATACCAATTCCAATGCGTTGCTGTTTGTCAGTGGCTGGGTGGTCTTTGATCTGAGGGAATCCCCCCGAACCTCACAACTCCTGCTCTGGGATCCACACGGCTCTTCTCCCATGGGGGGAACGGTGCCTCATTGTCCCCAGTCCCACCGGCCCTGCCACACTGCGGCCCTGCACTCCCACAGGCCAAGGACTGGGGGATGCACAGCTGGGAGACAGCCTGAACGCTTCTGGCAATGTATGCCCCAAACTGATGTCCCTTTTCCAGGGACATGGGGCACTGGACAGCTGCCCCCTTCCCGAGGGGAGCGTGGCAGCTCTGGCCGGCGCCGGGTGCTCGAGCGAAGGCTGTGGAAGCATGTGGCACCTCAGCTGCTGTCCCACGTCACCACATCCTGGCACAGCTCCCCAGGCATCTGCACCCTGCTACGCTCCATGCACCCGTGCACGGGGACAGGGAGATTCTACTTCTGAGTAATCTGGAAACTTAAACCTTTAAAGCAAGTTATTTCCAAAGTCTTACAGCTAAGTTCCAGCAAATGCCGAATTGCTTTATAGTCAGAGAGGAAGTAATCTGTTGAGCTCTTTTGATATACGCTGTCATTACTGTGTAACTACAAAAGTGATCAAGTAACCTTGTGCTTTGTAATATGCAAGTTTGTGTTTCAAAATGTCAGTCTGAAAGGGATCAAAATGTACTAAATGTCAGTTTGCACACAAGTAATGCCACAGATGACTCCTCTAGTGGTCAGGGTCATCTCCTGAAAAGCACAGGATGATGCAGATGATGCAGTGGTTTTGACACAGAGTTTCACACTCTCTTTCTCTTACCATAGAAACCAAGAAAATATTTGTGGACATTCCATTCACATTTGCAGATAAGTAGAAATGAAAATTATTCTGAAGACAGGATATGGTGAGGCCGAACAACTAGATCATCGCTTCCTCTTTAGCGGGGTTCTGACTTAGAATGCAAAAATGCTTTGCTTAGGTAAGCCACACAGCAGTGAGACAGGCTCTCCCTGAGAGAAAGAGCACTTTAACAAGAGCTGCTTGATAAAGTCCCATCTTTAGGATGGAAAAAGCAAGCACCTGCACTGGTACATTTCACTTAAACTTTGCCTGTCCTAAAAATCTGCCACACGTGTAGCGTGGCTCATGGTGACCGTGCTGCAGGAGAAGGGGTTTGCACTCATGTGCTGACAGAGATCCTAAATTCAGCACAAGACTCCTAAATTCTTTGGAGCTTGTAGGCTTTACTGGCCGTGTTTCATATGACTCCTCCCGTCTAATAAACTTCCCTCCTTTGCCTTCTCCTTGCTTCCCCTCACCCTGCCCAGCCTCTTTAGCTCCTCTCTCACACCAGCCTGCTGGCCCCAACCTCCTGACTCTTCTCCCCTGCCCCTGCCTTTCTGCCACACGCCGACGGCCCCCCAACACCATCACCAAACGTGCCTGACCCCCTGCTGCACAGACTGCTGCCCCCCGCATCCCATGTGCTCTGCCTCCCCTCACGTCCCCCATCTGCTCCCTTGCACCCCCAAACTCTCCTGGGTTTCACACCCTGTCCCCTCCTCTTCCAACTGCCTCCAAATGTACCAGGGTGCTCCTTTTCTCCCTTTAGCTTCTGAGCCCACTTTGTCTGTCAAAAACAGGACACCTGAGGACACCCTATGACATCTGTATTTAATAGATTAAGTTACATACAAACCATCTAGAATAATTCGTACACTGGAAGGAGTACGCACCTAAAGGAGTAACTATGCTCCTTCTCCAGAGCACATTTTATGTTTCCACTGCCCAGATCAGATGGGACAATATCAGATAAGGATGGTATCAGTAGTTGCAGATCACTGCTTCTGACAGTTCAAATGTCAATAGATTTAGGCAGCACTTCAGGAGAAAATAAACGTGTATCTGAGTGCCATCAGAAAGGAAAAGAAAATCTGCGAGTCTACCAAGGCTACGTCTGACTCCCTGAAGAAGGAAATGTGCTCAGTGAGAAGCAAGAGGAGAGCTGCATTTAGAGTCAGAAGAAGAAAGAGAACGTTCTTTTGAAATAAAGCTTTCTGCCTTATTACACCTGACAGATGTTGCCATCTGGGACAATCTAGGCCCAGGAGTTTCAATCCTGCACTTCATAGTACCTGTTTCTGATGAAAAATCAAATGAGTGGTAAGTACCTGCTCACTAGCAATGCGAACACAAGATCTAAGCACTGTGTCAATCTCATTTAATTTCCATTTACTTTACAGAGCAGATTTTCACTTTTGCCTAACTGCTTAATTTAAATGGATCTGCACAGCCCTTTCCAAATATAGCTGCTGTCTGAATAGCATACAGCTCAAAAAGGACAAACGGAGGTTTAGGGATGGGGTTGGGTAACAGAGACACAAAAGGCCACATGTGGGTTTGCCACAGACTTTAAGTACAGACCAGTGCCTGGTTGCACAGCTCCAGGAACAAAGCGGGGACCAGACTGTAACACAGCGGCTATGTCTGTGTGAGGAAATTAAACGGGACAGGAAACATTCCTCTGGCACTGAGACCAAGAGCACGGAGCGGGCTATGTCCATATCACCAACTTCCCAGCCTCCCAAGCAAGGTGACCGCATGCAAACTGCTCATTGGGAATGGCCTTTGGTCCATGCCCAACTGTGCCAAGGAACTGTCTGGGGAGGGGCTGGTTGGCAGATCTCAAAACTGTGCCAGGAACCATTCTAATAATTTAACAGCAGAGACAATTGGGCTCTGGTACCCACGAATGTTTCCTGGCATTCTTTAACCCGCCAGCCAGTGAGTCATGCTGTGGTCCTGGCTCTCCCTCCAGAGAGAAGGCGTTTTGCTGTGCTTCCTTCACCTCCGCTGGTTCCGAGGGGGCTCAGGAGGGTGGTGGGGCCGGGGTACAGCTCACTCCCCGTCCACCCCACAGCTGCCCTGACTTCATCCTCAGGTCACACCAACACACACTGCAACTGTGTATGAGGAGAATCTAACCCACTGGCCCACGTGTAGACATCTTCCTTTCGAAAGCTGGATGAGATTAATCCCACTCTAATTAGTTCTGAAGGCACTTTGAAGAGGCCTATAAAACCTTTTAAAATATTAGCTTTCACAGAAATCGTGCCACAAAAGCAATTAGCAGGATGCTTAAATTCACACAAAGTATCTTTGAATCCAAATAAAATTCTTCTTCCAAATCTTTTGCTTTTGTAATTGTGGTTTCTACTGTACTCTTTTGGTGCTGATTTTGTTCATTATATTTGCCACTAGACACTGGCTCATTTCATTGCTTAAAGCATTTCAGCCTCATGAAGGAGTATTTGCAAATTTATTTTTTTTAAGTTCCCTAACATGGTTCTTAAACTAAATTATTTTGTTCAGTTCTCACTAATGGGGATGTCACGTTATCTTTGGGGAATACTTTTGACTCTTTTTCTTTTTTTTTGGTCCTATCTTTTTGAGTAAAAATGAGGGAATATAGCTATAAAATATATAGTGCTGTTATGTAGAATAAAGCTCTTCAGTTGCTTCGTGGTCTCCCACATTCACAAAAAATCTATTGCTTCAAAGGAGGATTTGAAGCGGAATCTTTCCAGCTTCACTATGGAGCTGCTACTGCATGGCTGCTTCTTCAGCTCTGCGACTCTAAAATGACTTGCACAATTTTCTTCAAACTTTGTAGACATTTTCTCCCCAGCTGTATGACTATGCCTGACACATTCACCCCAGACTAGCTGGAGAGGACAGAATTACAGGTGGCTAAGGATCCAGGGCTGCTTATTGATGGAAGCCTGGCTTCAGTCTCACTGCAGAGAGACTCTCTCTCCCCAACACACCTCCCTCTGGCTTGCTAGAAAACACTGCCACAAATCTCCACAGAGGCGGATTTCTTAAATGAATATGCTTAAAAATGGTTCTCTGTTCTGAAAGGTAACACTACTTAAAATGAAGTCAATGTAATGTTAAAAATTCCTTAGGAAATGAAAGAATTTGTCAAATCTTGTTTCATCACCTGCAGTTTGGAATAGTGCACGGCAACCAGGACTGAGCACAGTAGGGAGAGAAGTGATGAGGAAGCGAGAGAGAAGAGATAAGGCGGGGAGAGAGAAGAGAAGAGAAGAGAAGAGAAGAGAAGAGAAGAGAAGAGAAGAGAAGAAGAAGAGAAGAGAAGAGGAGGGGAGAGAGGGACAATGCCCCATTGCATCCCACAGCACTCGCACAGCAACCGTCAGCACGGGAAGAGAGCCCTCCCAAATCCCGCCTGTCCCAAGGTGTAACAAGGCCAGGAGAGGAGTGGGGGCTGTTTAACCTCTGGACAGTAACTGCGACATGATTTTCACCCCTGGTTTGGAAGAGGAGTGTGTCTGCTTTATGTGCCTGGGTCTGTCTGACTGTATTTTCCCACCACCCTCCTTAAGCCATTTGCTAAGCATTAGGCATTTCTAAAGCAAGCCTAGGACTCTCTTTAATCTATCTCTGAAGACCTACTATTACTTCTAACTGTGATGGAGAAAGTAATAATCACTACATTATATAATGAGCTGTAGTTTCCAGGGATAATATCAGCCTAAATAATTATATTTGTTTAATCTCTGTTTTGAGTAATGGCTCTCTCACTATTACATAGCTGTTTTCTGTTCCATTGCAGAGACAGGTACAGCTGGAGAGAACCGTTCTTTCTCAGAGAAAGATAACTGTATTTTGTCTGGTTATAGAAACATTAAAACAGTTTCCCTTTTGAAGTAAAAATCTACCAAACTATCCTGGTGGCTTTTAAAAAGTACTGTATTTCTTGACAAAATGTATAATATATATATATATGTAAATGACATCCCTTCGAGTGCTATGGGTCTCATGAAGTGCACATGGTAATAGCAATTTTATCTCTTTATTCATATTTGTCTCCATTTTAGGCACGAGCTTGATTAACTGCTTTGTGAAAAGTGGAAGGGTTCTTGTTATTATTTCATTAGTTAAATCATCAAGCAAAATATTATCTATTTATAGAAGACACAAATCCTGATCACATGTACCACCCACTATCAAGTTGTCTTTTTAGAATGTGATCTCTTTTTATGCTAAAACATTTGTGCTTTGAAGAAAGCAAGACTTAGCATCTACTGTAAGATAATGACAAATAAAAAAGCCATTATTTCTTTGATGCTTTATACACATAAAACTAATCAGAATTTTGTTTTTTTTACTTCTAGGAAGAACCACATAACCCAGTGTGATGGTGCTGCCGAAGAATATTTCTTGGTACATCCGTTGTCAGTAGGAGTGCGTGTGTGTGTGTGTTTGCAAATCATGTGTGTGTATATAAACACTGGCGGAAGATACTTTACCTACGTTCAGTGGTTTTTACCTCAAAAGTCTCTGTGCACTAAGCAGCTGTGTGCAACAGCTACTAGAAAGGAAAACTGGCTCTTAAGATGAGGTAATATTTTCACCCATTAGTGATAATTCAGAATTTACCTCAAAACTAATACAAGGAAATATATTTCCATTAAGCAGAATTTCACAGAATTCTCTGCCAACACCTACAGAGAACATTTCTGAGAGACTACCTGAGACTTCACTTGAAAAGTGTTTTATCTTTATATGAAAAGAAAGAAGCAAAAATAATATCAGCACCACTGTCGTACCTGATCCAGAGCCCAAGAAAGTCAAAGAAAGACTCACCAGGGCTTGTTGTGCATTAAACTGAATGCCCTAATCTCTGAGCTGCAGAGCAGCCTTCCATGGAACATGGGACAACTCTGTGTTTTACAGAAGTGGTCAGCCTGGCATGCCATGGGGCTTGTGCTGAGACGGCAATATATTTACATTTGACAACACTGAGAGTGACAGGTTTTCTTCAGTCATGCTTCAAGATGCAATAATCAACTTTGTAGGCTGAAACAGCAAATTCTAATAATTATCTCAGAGCTGAAAAAAATACAAAGGCAGAAAGAAATAAACACCATTGGCTTCTTACGCTGACCAAGTCAAACAGCTGCTCTAAGGATGAAGAGGATTCCTTCCACAATACCAAAAGAAACAAAACATTACAAAGGTGGCAGCCTGCAACTGTGCCATGGGATACAGGTCTTCTTCTGGATCTGGCTGCAGCAATTTGGAACTTTTCCATGTGCTCAGTCACCTGCTGGCTGAGGGAACCGTCATAATTTCTAGTACCAGATCTTGGGCCTTGTCCCAGTTGCTTTGCCGTGCTCTATGTCTTTACGTTGCCACAAAACCAACTCATCTAGCACCCTATATATTCCCACTGGGTGGTATCCGGCGCTTCTCACATCGCTTATGCCCAGTCCCCAGGAGAAGGAGAACACGCAGCTCTAACTTGCGCCAAGGACCAAACCATGGTCGGCTCCATGCCAAGATCCCCACAAGCTGCCCCTGTTACTGCCTGGTCTCTTCCTGAGTTCATCAGACTAGAGAATATGAGCCTCACCACTTATGGTTTGGCTCTATAATGAAGAGCAGCTTTCCATTGCTACTAGAAAACCAGAGTCTAGTTAATAGAAAAAAAGTCTCCCCACTTCCTGGGGTGCTGTTTTCGACGTAGGTTCTGAACAGAAAAAAACTAAATAAGGCAAAACCGTGAAAACCACCACACATCTCTCTCCCATGGAACTTGGGCCCAATGTTGGGCATATACAGGTTTCCAGAAAAAAAGAAAAAAATCAACTTTCTATATACAGATGCAATATATGAATAGCTGTATGTGTTTATACATACTCAACCATACCACAGATCATTAGAAATGAGCTGAGTTTTGAAGTAAATATCAGCAGGACAAGGACCTGCTGTAGACATGTAATTTCATGGCAAAACCAAAGACTGGAGAGAAAGGACAAAAAAGACTAAGGGGAGTCCTCAGGCTGTCTGAATCTCACATTTAAGTAGCTTTGTGAGCTTAAGATCAATAAAATGCCAGGCACAATCCACTGACTTTCCAGGGCTATGAGCTTTGTAGGTATCTCTACTCATGAAACTCCTCATCTTAGTCTGGAAGTATCTGTGGGTCTTAAGTGTAGATGGTCACACATATTAGAAAGGAGAAACAAGCATCCATGTTTCAACTGAAGCTCTACTGAATTGAAGCATGTTTAGGCAGACGATACCCGGGTGTTCTCAACAGAAGTCCACATGGAGTTCTACCTGGCGAAGCCTGGAACTAAGAGTGGTGGTGGAAGAGATATGTATTTGCATCCACATTAACATCTTATACAGAATTTATTATGTTAATCTCAAAGTGGAAACTCAGCTTGAAGGAGACGTAACTGGCATCTCCTACATCCAAGCAAATACTTTGACCACTAGGCTAGGGATTTTTTGGGTGACAGCTCTTTCCTTGCCTTTGCTGAAGCCAGGTTGCTATTCTGCCAGGAGTATATGAGTCATGGGGCAAGACTGTGTCTGAAAGTAGCCGAGTGCTTAAGAACAATCAGCTGCAAGGGGCAAGGAGAAGAGTTTCTGGACACTGCTCTCTGGAATGTGTATGCATTTTACATTAGACCATCATTGGATAAAAATAAAAGCAGGCATTAATTACATTAAGCAGGCTGGATCTAGGCAGACTGTATTCCGCTTCTCTGACTGTAATGGATGGGACTCATAAAAACTCTAGAAGATGACACTATTTTATTCTGTGGAGAAGGCAGCAACATCTCCTCCCTTGCTATTTGATACACTACTCACTAGTCAAAACTTAAGATCCACAGTACAAACCAAAGCCCAAGATTTTTAAAGAACCCCAAAGAAAATTCCCCCCCTTATAAATGCTACAGGGGATTTTCTAAACTGATATTAAGTATCTGAAGATTTAGCAGAAATCCAGAATGTTAGATGGTCCAATACTAGGCCTTGCTAGGCTTAATTTCCTAATTTTCACTTTAAAGCTTGCATGATTAATTTATGGTATTTTCAAGAAGCCAGATTCCAACGTAGATTAATTACAGATAACATTGTATTAGTTGGATGACAAAAATCTGAATTAGTCTAGATCACTGAAGACTCTAGTCCAGAGTGCTTATAGACTTATAAAAACATAAAATGTTCTGTTTGTGAATATGACACAGGAACAGACTCCTCTCTCTCTAAATTGATACAAAGCATCTTATTTAAGCAAAAGAGATAATAGCTTAAGACAATACAAAAAGGAATGTTCAAGGTAATGAGTGCTTTCATGTTAGGAGTTCTCATGTCTGAGGGCACTGCATCAGGCTAAAGGACAATGAGATAAGAACAATATTGCTAGTTACTAACAAATGGCAGATAAAAGAGCTCTTCTGGATTCTGATTAAGTGACAACATTCTACACATTCCTGTGAGTTGAGAAAGTTTGCCTGAGAACAGCAGCTATGTTACATGTGAAGTACCACTAAACAAGCATATCTCTATGTTTTCAAATTCCAGCATGAGTAATGGGCCTTTCCCTCCTCTCTGAAGATTGAAACTTGAACAGAAGCTCCCTCACTCCTTCTGGACATGCAGGAACAACTTGCCTGCTTGGGTTCCCATTAAGGCATAGAAATGTATACGCTAAAAGCAAAGAGAGGTTCTGTGGGACTCCATGGCTTGGAGCCAATGTTTACAATCCCCCGGGTGGGAAATGCCGGGTGAAAGGCTCTCCATGGCAGGCTGTAGGAGTCTTTGCTGTTGCCGCCAATGACCTTCTGCCTCTGTTTTCAAAGTAGCTCCCTTGTTAACCCCTTGCACACTGTGTGCACAGGGGCCTGAGAGAGGAAACACTTTCTCTGAGAGTACAAATCCACTTCCAGGCATCTGTTTGACAGACTCCGATTTCAGTGTGGTTAAGGGAGCGTGGACTAATATACTCTGCATCTGCTGTTGGAGCTGTGGCACCGAGACGCATTTTTAATGGTTCAGAACTGGGTTTAGCTGTGTCCTGCACGTTACAAAGTGAATCATCTCAGCTTCAGGCAATGAACATCAGGTTACAGGCACACGGGTTGTGAAACACTGAGCATACGAGTCTCCAGAAGAGAAGGAAACACTCAATTTACAGAGATATGCTTTAGTTTTCTCTGGTCAATGTTGTTTGCTGGTCATGGCAATATCTTCTCCTGGGTTCTCTTTGCGAGAGGAATGATACTTCAAACTGCAGACAGGCTGAACTGCTGCTGGCGCAATGGACATAACATCGCACGGGAGCGCCCAGTGTGGAATGGAGATCTACTACTTTAAAAGGTTTTGCCTCTCTCCTGCCTGAGAATGAAAAATACAATATTCAGGAGGTCTCCTCCTGTGTCACATCCCTTTTGCTGCTCCATGAATCACTCCTGGCTCCTAACTGTTCAGGAAGAGTCCTTGTAAAAATGATAAAAATGGACATACTAAAAAGACCTTCTAAAATGTTTATCGCAGTATGTAATCCATCCTTGTAAAGGAAGAATCAATCAAATGGGAGCTAACACTCAAGAACTAGTGCAAATATTCTAATGGTCTCAGAGAGGGAGCCAAGAACTCTAGTGATAACATCAACCTTACTACCAGTTGACCTTGGAATAATCAGTTTGATAGCCTATACGTGTTTCCTCCTCATCATCATCATGATGCTTGTCCATGCCTTTTCCCCACAAAGATCCGTTCTCACAAGCAATCATTCCATGCAAAAATCTCCCTACATATTCCCCACAAGGGACAGCAACATCCTACTTCCCCTTCGTGAACTTTCAGAGGAAGTCCTGTAAATAACATCCCCATGCGGTCAGGAAATCCTTCAGTGCGTGGCTCCCTCAATGCTGAGGAGGAGAGAAGAGAGAAGCAGTGCTAGAAGCTAGAGCTTCTGCAGAGAAACAAAGCCCAAGTGCCACCAGCTCTGGGACTGACACAGATCAACACTCCCAAAGCTGCTGCACCGTCTAAGGCTCTAAACCTAAAGGTAGAGAAGGGACAGAACGAGCTTATAGGACCTCATCTATTCTTCTGAGGCAAAAAAGGTCATGCATGAAAAGGCTAATGTTATCAGGCTGTGTTAAAAATGCCAACTGGGCACCTCATAAAAAGCTCCGACCTAACTCCAAACATGCATGTAACTCCTACTAATTTCAGTGGAAGCTCTGGGTGGCTAGAGGCAGACATCTTCAGACAGTGGAATCATTTATATTTAGACCTATCCTTCTTTTTAAGTGTTAGCACTTAAAAAGTAGTTTTAGAAACAAGACATTAGAAATAACCTATGTTTTCTAGAGAGTATACGATTCCATCTAATAAATACTATTTATTTTTTCTAGGAAAGGGGTAGTCTGCAAGGAAAAGGAATTTTTTATGGTAGCAAACAAAGAATGTATTTGGTTTAGAATATTTTTCTTTTTTGTTAATATCATGAGGTTATGTTACTGCTGTTTAAAATCATTAATGATGTGGGATCAGTAACCAAGTGTTTTCAAGAGCTAATAGTATGATTGTTTTGAGAAGGATACTCTCAGGCTGAATTTAGACCAAGTTAGATTTTGTAATATGAAGCTTTTACAAAACGGGGGTCTAAATGACTCGTTCTTAAGCTTTTTTATTTACAAAGCATCTTTAAATACCAGACAAACTTTGTTTTGTTTTGGGCTACTGCAAGAAAATCTGAAAATGAAACTTGTTTGAAATGGAGTAGGAACAAGACTAAAATAACCCATTAGGATTATCCAGCAGAAAGAAAACAGAAGTGAACAGCACAACTCATGAAAAAACCAGAATGGATTTTAAATCTTTTCCGTTACAGTAAAGGTGTTATCAGCAACAATAAAAGAGGCCTCTAGTGCTTCTTCTGAATAACTGAAGTGTTAGTCTGGCAACATGCCTTGAAATTAATTACATGGAGACTCACGGTATTTCTTAAAACAATTCTGGGTGTAATCTTCAGGTTGAAAACTAAGGTAGAGTACCGCAGGTGACCTCTCTTAACCATCCTGCTGCTCCTCTCTCTAGCACCTGGGATGAACGACAGTTGACCAGGAAATACTGTACGAAGGAATGCCATGTGTTGTAGCTCACATGCAAGGCACAAATGTAATTTTAATCAATTACATCTCAGGCAAGTACAAAGTAGATTACTTACTGCTCCCATAATAAGTGATCTATAAATCAGCTTCTTTTTCAAAGTGCACTTATGGGAAATGAAGCCTATTCTGATTAATCTGACTTCCAGTGAAGTTTTACATATTTTATGATGAATAGTAGCTCATTATATTTCAAATATATGATTTTTCATTTTCATGACAGAAAGAGACAAATCTGTAATTTGGAAAGGACTTTTGGTATCAGTAGGTTTATGTTGCTAAGCAGGACCTGCTGTTGACCTTCCCTGGCTTCCAGGGGGCTGTCGGTGATGAGTAGCCAACCACTCTCGTCTCTACCATAGATCTGATCTTTTGCTTCATCTCATGTTTTTACACCACTTTGACAGCTTGTTCCCAACTGACGTCCCTAATTGTGAATAAATTACATTTATAAATGCCATTGGGGACCGGAAATGTTTAGATGGTCTTTAATGTGAGTAAGAATCAGTTTCCACATGTGGTAGGATTGGCAATGGTTGGTTGTAAGGGTATGAAGACGTGATCCACGCATAGGAAACAGCACATATATTAGTAAAAGCCGAGTTATTTTGCACCTTGGCTTTTGCTGAGGGAAATAGAAAGAGTCCTTTGAGACTCTCTCAGAAGTCTGCAGATACCTTCTGGTAAGGGACAATCATCAGAAGCAGCATGTGTAGAATACATTCAAGCTTCTAGCATGTCCTGTCGCTGAAGTTATCTGTATAAGACTCTGTTTTCAGCAGTTTTTAACTTCACCAAAATCTCACTGATTACAATAACATTTTCCATGCTGGATCTCTCTGGAATATACTCAACTTTGTTGGAGTATTTCAGTTGAAGCCATTCAGGGGTTTCCATGGATGAGGCTAGGCAAAAATACACAGTTTGCCCATCTTCAATTCTGGTGACCTTCTTTTGGAGAAGCTCTGGTGCCTTCATGTTCTGGGACAAGGGCTGTGGAACTTGACCTCTATGTCAAGGAGGTGCCTCTTGCCATCCTTATAAAACTTGGCTCCAAATTTGGCCATGTCATAAATCTGAAAAACAGCACTTGCTCAGTAAGGATTTATACTAGTGTATAATTACTGTACTTTTGGAAGGTTTTGTTTCCAACAAGCATGCTTCAGGCCAGCTCCAGGGGGCTCAGCAGGACATCATGGCATCTCAAGCTTTTGACTAAGTGCAGAAAGCCTGTTACTCTATAAATGGTCTATCCCATGTTTGAAGAGGAACCTGTCAGACTCGGCCACAGAGATGAAAATAGCTGGACACACTAGGGGAAGAGAATATGAAAACTGGATTGAGAGAACAGATTAAGACATCCCCTTGTTGGGCTGAAGGGAGTGTGTATGGAGAGCTGGGGTAACTGACACCGACTGCGGAAGAAGACTATGACCTATGGAGGGAAGAAGGAAAAATGACCAGTAAGGCATGTGACACTGGGATCAGACAGTTGGTGAGAGGCATGTCTGGAGCCCAGTGGGAAGGCAGACTTCACAGGGAATTTGGGGTGGGAGCTAGATTTAGTAGAGAGAGGAGACTGGGCTGGAGGAGAGGTGGGAATACAGGTTTGTAAGGAAGGAATAGCAATAGCCATGTGTTGGAAAACGAATGGAAATCGGGGAAACCCACTGGTAACGCATCCTGCCTCCTGGTTTAGTCAGCTACTTACGACAGCCATCCACTACAGCCAGATATTCTGCTAGGTTAGGCTGAAGGAATCTATGTGAACGATCCATAGGTTCAGCCCTGCTGATTATCAGTGTGTGTATGAATATAATGCCAAGTGAAGAAATTCCATTTTTTTATATACTTCTCTTTTGTTACAGAAGAAAACTGCACATGTACAAAGACATAATGGAATAGATGACTTCCATATTTTGCAGCTAAACCCGATCACAAAAAAAAATCTGCCCTAAAACCAAAAACACACACAAAGAGAAACCCAAAGTACTTAACGCCAGAAAGAGCATGTGAGTCGGGAAGTGAAAACAAGCCTGTGGCAACAAGGGCCACTGGTCACTGGAAGAAGGTCCAAGTACATCCAAAAATGCCACAGAAATATATGACAATTTAAGCTCATAACAATAAATTCTTCCTCATCAATTGAACTACAGACCTGCTGTAGGTGCAAACCCTGTCACTGCCTACTGCACTTGGTTCTCTTCTCTACATATATTGGTACCTTCACACCAACTTTTTTCTTCTTTGGAGAGGCTGCCTAACATCTGCAAGGCTACTTTACCTGCAGAAGAAAGTAACAGCAACCTGTTCTTGTTTCTTCTCTTCTTTGCTGTGTACTAGTAGTAGCAAAATCACTTACTGCATTGCATATAGTTCCTCAGGAATATAAAACCTCCTTAAAAAGACACCAATATTTTAACTGTTTATAAAGACAAAGAAAATAGAAAAACAGTATCAAACGAGCATGTTTATGCAGCCTCCTGTTTTTATCCAAGTGTTAATGCTGTATTGAGGGCTTTTCCTTAAACCAGATAACTGTAAGGACTGATTTAATTGATGAGTTTAAAAAGGCAGCATTCACTGCTGCTGAGGGTCTCCTCCTTGCAGCTGTTGCTGGGATGGGTTGTACTTAATGACATTTTCTCCCTCTTTCCTCTGAAAACTTAACACCTATAATTTAACATTTAAAACACAGCCTCTGTTTAAACATCTTACAGAGAGAAAAATGCACGTGCATTGACATAATTTTATTTCTTGTATCAAAATCATTATATTCATGCAGCAACAACTGAACTGCTCCATACACAGTATATAGTTAAAACTGCACAACTGAAGCCAAAATATGCACAGCTAAAAGGAATGTTACAGGGGGGCCTCTCTTAGTGAACAAAGCAGGCTCAGTTTGGCTCTTTTTCCCTAGCGCTACCACATCCGCACATCGTTAGTTGGAAAATTCCAGATATATGCTGTAATTTTTTGTGCTTTTTTTTTCCCAGTACACTTGAGGCTTTAGTGTCCAGATGCCATTTTCCCCCCCTTATCTGTCCCTGCTAGTTTGGGTCTTTGCCAGTTGTGGTCAACAATTAATATAGCAAAAGAAAAATACAGTACACTCCCTGGCAACTGGCAGAGGCTCACAGGAAATACCAAATAAAAACTTTATTATGTATTGTTTAACTATTTTGTTTGCCTGTGGGCCACCCTGTTGTTGGTGTAATTTAGAAAAGCATGCTCCATCTGGATGATCTGTGCGCAGGCTCATTGTTCCCAGAATCTGTCACGCACAATCACTGCTTCAGCCTGTGGCCCTCTGCAGAAAGAAGCAAAGGCATGGCAGCCCTCCAGCCTGCATTCCTTTTCATTAGACAACTTGTGACCAAATGTTAGAATAGAAGAGTAACCTTTTAATATTCATGTAATTAATTTACTTTCCCCTTTAATTATAAACCTTCACGTGAAAAGAAGGAAATAAAAAGACTTCCCTTCATGATTCTCCTCCCTCCCCCATCTTTTCTATTTGCTTTTTGGGACACGGAAGGTGCTGGGAGTTTCTTTATACATAGGTACCAGTACCCCTGTCTGTTGGGAAATTCTCATGGTCCTAATATGTTTGTGGGCTTTTACTTTATACGTGGAATAGATTGTGAATTATAATAAAACGGGAGAAAATAAATTCTTTCCTTCTATATGCCCTTGCAGCATCTGCTTCCTTGTCTTAATCAGTGGGGTAATCCATTGAACACAAAGCCATTCTTCTATATTTGAAAACACAATAGCCATCTAATTGAAGTTCCCTTTCATACCAAGGTCAGCATATGACTCAAAACACTGTGTCAGCTGGGATTTGGCTGCGCGGGCTTAGGTGCACAGGCAGCGCTTTGTCAGTTCTGCTTTCCTGGAAAACGGTGCCATTTTTTTCAGCTGAGGTTAGACCAATGCTGAACTGGCTAACGTGATATAAAAGTGTGCTCCCCACAACTCAAGAAGTGCATTTGTGATGCTGTAAGGTCCCCCACACGACTGGGGCCCTGATTTCTGGGTGGGAATTTGACCTCTTTGCTGCTGTGGACCGTTCAAAGGAATCCAGTTGTAGTAGGTTGTAATTTGCGCAGATGAAACTGAGATAGAAATTGCCTGTCTTCGAGTCGCAGCATTTACGTTCTTGTTGCTTGATTTTCATTGCAGTTTCATAGGCGATGAGGACATTAAGGACTCACAGAAAGTCACTTGGCATATCAAAGGGTGGGGCCCTAAAAGCAGTCAAGTAGCCTATGTACGATGCGATGGTTTCTATGGGAACTGAGGAAACTTTACTGCACTTCACTCCTTTTTCTGTTATTAAATAGGTATACTGCCATGGTAAATCTGCAAGTGATCAACGTAGAAGTTAGTGGTTTTGATCAGTTCATGGACCAACCCACCATGGGAATGGAAAGTAGCACAAGAGATTTTCTGTGGTGGCCACGTGGGCACAAAGATAATGTAACAAGTCAGGATGGTTTAGATGAGGGCAACACTTAAGTTACTGGAATGTCTTTTACTTAGTGTTAAAATAGCACTTAATTGAGTTGGGATGATTCCCCCTGTGAAGCACCTTTAGCAGGGAATAGAACAAAAACTATGTCATTTGTCATATTAATTGCAAATTCAGGGTATAATATTTCACATATTCACTAGGAAAGAATTTCAGCTATGTGGCAAATTAAACTGCTTGCATATAAAAAAGTAGCATCTTCTGTCCAGAAGGCAAAGCAGCAATTGGAAATAAAAGTGAATTCAAACACTCCTTGGCCTAAAGCAACAAATTAAAAAACAGACAACTGAGCAAAACCCAACAAAAAAATCCTTGTCATTGTATTTAGTACGGCCTCATTTTCCCTGTCAATGCAATGACTGTCCCCCTCCTTTTATGCCTCCTCACTTTCTTTTTGCTCTCTTTTCTTCTAACTCCCTCTATATACAGACTGCTAGGGATGTGCCATCAAATATACAATATTTGCAGGAAACAAAGATGTTAGGAACTGTGGTAAGCAGAATTCAAACAAAGAGGTAGGATGGGCTGTATTCTAGCCAGAACACTGCAATTTTAAAAAATATTACAGTATACTTATGACAAGTCATTAAAGATGTAACAGAGATCAAGCTCCTCCTACAATTCCAAACTTCTTCCCTGTTTTTCCTTCCTGACCAAATAAGCTTGACTACTAATGTAAAAACTCAGTAATTTAATTAAAATAAATTACAGTCCTGAGAGGACAAAACCCTGCGAATGAAGAGCAATATGCATAACTACACACAGATGCTTACAAATATCAAAGGAGAGTAATACACTCACATAAAGAAATCTTTCCTCTGAAGAATAGGAGATATTGCTAAAATCCTCAATTAAAATAATTATGTTGAATAATAGGAAGAATTAATATATTAACTAGGAATTTATCATAGTGGAAAAAATTAATGCTTGGCCATAAATATATAATACGATAAAATCTCTTCAGAAAAAGCTATGAAAGAAAACTAGATCTTGATTCAAATGTGTACAGCTCTTGACACAACGATGTTCTGTTCCCTGATGAGGGAGTCTCAAAGGGAATTGTTTCTATTGAGGGACTTACGACAGCAAAGCTCTGTCCCAACATCAGAACATAAACCCATAGTTTCTGTGAATGAGTTTAGCCTGTCAGGACAGTCCTATAGCTTCCCTCGCTTTACAGCCCATCATCCTCAGTTGCACTGACCAAATCCAGAATCCTTACAGCGTAGATACCGTCCCAATGCCACACGTATACACATACATGCCACGCATGGGCCATTTCTTGAGGACTGTGGTAGAAGTGCGCAGGAAGAGCTCTGTCAAACAAGATGCTCCTACAAACACATTAATTCTTGGAATGACCCAAAGCAGTGCTCAGAGCAGGATATTTCAGCCCTCAAATGAATGTTCGATCAGGATTAAAGGGCTTCTCTAATCCATTTAAGCGTGCGCCTCACCAGGAATTATTGAGAGGTTTGTGCTTGTAGCTCCCAATGAGTCCCAGAGCCTAAAGGACGCGCAGGGAATCCTCAGAAGAAAATGTTAGATCCAACAGATATGACTGCCTGTTCTATACTGATGCTGTCTTTTCAAACTTCTGGGCTTAATTACAGCTACTGTCTATTGAGTTATTCATGTTACTAATCTAATGTAAATCTAATGCGAATATCTTCTCAAGGTACAAGGTGGAAGCTTCTCTGCCGCGATGATTTGACTAGCGACACTGGAAAGGAAAACGAAGACCAGGATATCAACTATATTAAAATCCTACTTCAGTTTCATAGAAAGCAGCAAATGAACAGAGAGCCTATTTTAACGCATATTAAATACAAAATACAGGTTCCCTTCGCCTTCAGCTGTTCTTCAGGATAAAGTATAAAATGCCTTCCATTTTTCCATGCTAGCTGTGTACTGTAGCCTGCCACCGCTTGAGATGTTACTGAAGGTATAGAGGAAAAAAAAATCTCTTTGATTTTTAATATGACTTTAAAAGCTTCAGGTATTTGGCGTATTTTTGACTGTACATGCCTACGATATGGGAAGATGTTCATAGTTCTCTTATTTAAAAAAAAAAAAATCTTTTTTTCATCCCTTGGTGTGAAAAATAATAAGGAAAACTTACTAGTGGAGTACCCAGGAGGAAGAATGACACAACACACACAGTGATACTGGATACTCAATATAAAGAAGAATTAGCATCCGCTTATCATGAACATTTTTATTTCTAGTCAGTCTAATGGCTCCCTCAGTTCAGTATGAATCCAAGAGTTTTTGAAGAATTTATGCACTTTACTTCCTACTAGCGTGAGGGTCAGATTACCCTTGCAGTGAATCATCTGCAGGAGAAGTCAGTTCTGCATAAGCACAGCAGTTCCCCTCTCAGACAACCTGGTATTAGCTCACCATCCTGCACACTCATGAGGCAGAGAAGAGTAAATAGTAGCTCCTTAATCCCTTTCTGGTGAATCTATTCTTGATCATAAAACTTCTTTAAAAAGGTGAGGGCTGGGGTTATCAGGCAGATCTGGATGACAAACATCACTCAGAACAGAAAGGAAGTGAGAACATGCACACACCAAGCAAAAAAAAATAAAAATCAAAGTTCGGGGAAAAAAGTATCATCGCCTGTAAATTCTAAGAACAGCCGTAGTCTTTGTTCTTGCTTTTCTGTGAGTCAGTGGCAATGCCCACGAGTATAGAAAGGGATAAATCTGTGCTCCACTCCGCGTTTGCATGGAGGAGTCCCTCTCTGCGGAGAGCCAGCGTGTCGGTGTGACTGCGCACAGGCTGTACACGGAGCTGCTCGCTGTGGGGTGCGACTCCACCCCCGCCCGGGCCTCAAGAAATCTCGGCAGGGTAAATATATAGCTGATGTTCTAAACACAAAGTAGAGCGAGACAGAATTCAGGAAACCCAGGCTAAGTTCAGAAGATGTTTACATTGACTATGAAAATCTGAAAACAGTGTTTACATTGAGAGCGGCTTTCTTCTTTTCTGGCTTAATACAGATTCTTTATCCAAACTTGTCAAAACCCAATGTACACACTTTCTAATTTTTAATCTGAACTTCCCTTACACAAACATAGCTTTTTTGATTTGCTTCACTTGTTTTATATAATGCTGCTTTTTATGCAATTGCGTGTATTACTGCCTAACTCAAATGTAATTTTATAACATGGAAACGCTACTATTTCAGCAGTTTTGCTGATAACTGCAGTTATGGATACATTTTCATTTTTATGCAGCAATAATTGCTGTGTTAGTGTATCTCAACTGGCAACTATAGTTTTAAAATGTTGTACTCAAAAGTATTATTAAACAATGTATTTCAACGCTACTTCATATTCTTGAACCATTGTAAGATTTTTCTTTCACTCTTGCATTAAAAATGGATCACCTGCAAGACTTTATGAATTTTAGTATGTTGTTTTGACATGGTTGTGTTAACACTAGGGAAAAAAAAAAAAAAAAAAGAGGTTACATTCAACGAAGTACCTGTGAGAATTCTGTGGCCAGAGCCTGTGAACTGGATAGGCACTTATATCAATACCACTGCCGAAGGTCACTACTGCCCTATGTAAACTCCACTCCTCCAAAGCAGTGGGAATATTTGTTCAGAGAAAGTGTCTCTATTTTTCAAACAGAATACGAAAGCCTGGAATGAGATCCTGGCCACAGTGAAGTTAAAGGGATGTTTTCCATTGACTGCACTGAAGCTAGGGTTTCATACCACGGAGCTTCAATAATGGTGTGCCAGTTCACCGCCAGCAAAATTTGAAGCTAAAATCAAAATGGAGTAATTTTCTTGCTCCACAGTTTTTTCTTCTTTGTTTGTATCACAGGATCCTTTCCAGTCAAGTGGTTACGTCTGGAGATACCAAGCTTCGTGCTCAAAACTTAGGTCATACTATAAATTCGGTTTTACTACAAACTCTTTCAGATATTGATGGTAATACAAATGGCCTTGATTTCTGTTGCAAATTATTCACTTATCCCATATATGACTTGAACTCATCTGGGTATAGTGTATGACACTGTCTGGTTTTGATGTTCTCTGAAATTATGGTTCAAACTATGTTTAACGCTCAAAGCCAATTTCCCACAAACTAGAGAAGTCCATAGTTGAATAGCATTTTTTTTTCACTCTGTTCCATATTCATAATTTTTCTCAAGAAAATATAGTTGCATTTTTTATAAACCGATTATCTTTTTTTTTTTTTGTAGAGACTGGTGAAAGCTAGCTTTCTGGAACTAGGTTATGCGCGGACCTTGGTCCATTTAACAAGGTCAGACTGTTTATTCTTGACCAAATTCTTTCCCACTGTAAAAAGGTACTTTTAAATGCCACATTCCAAAACCAGTGCCAGTAAGTCACTGAAGCATATTTTCCCACAAGAACTGATACCGTGCACAGGCCCCTCCTTATTTAATTCTTCTGGTGTTTAAATTACATAAGGTGCAGGATGTCTTTAGTGTCACGAATCACTTAAATCTACCCATAGCTTAGTAGCATTGACTCTACACAGTGCCAGCTGTGTCTTTGGAGAGTCCCATTCATTTCAAAGTAATAGTGTCTGAGCAGCATCAGGCAGCGAAAGAGAAACAAAAAGACAATTAAGTACCAAATTCAAATATAAAATAAAAATAAAACAAAGGCAAAATATTCACTGTTGATTTAAAGACAGACCCTCTTATTTGCCTTACAAATTGGCTTAGTTTTACGAAGTCATGCTGATTTATACCAGCTGAAGCATGTGGCTATTATGACCTACTGCAATAGCCATAAGAAAATGTAAACCAATAAAGCCCTTCCTATTTTTAAGCTATGTTTCCAAGCCGGTTTTTATTTTGTGGAGCCCAAATATAAATATATAAACAACATTAAGGAAAATACCATTACATTAAGAAGATGCATATCTACCTCTGATTCTCTCTGTTTAGATGATATACTGAGCGCGTTTTGAGATGTTTTTTCCTAATGTAACAGGGCCCCCAGATCAGCCCAGCATACTAAACTGCACATCAACATCTTCAAATTCTCCAGCCATCGTATTCTGCATTTTAAGAATGACTTGATTGGTTCTGTCCTTGCAAATGCAACATGAAGCACAACATGTAAGAATCACATGAAAAATGTATATCCAAATAAAGCAGCGTTAAAAAGCAGAGGCTAAATCTTTTTTTCTAAGAGGTACTGACATTAAAATTACAGTACCAGTGATGAAAGCATATTCTTTGAAGTGATCAAAATATGAACATAAGAAATATATATTATTCTTAGTGAATATTAGAAGAAATTTACTCAGGTACTCATGCTGAAGCTGTTTTAAAATACAGACTAGTCAGGAAAAGAGAGTTTGATTATACTTTGATTCCAACAGAACAACTGAAAAAGTACCCTCCCAAATTAAAAAATATTCAAAGGAAGGTTCTCCTATCTGTTTTTTTCACTGGAATTTCAAAACCTTCAATATGAATCTATGACTCTATGCTCTAATGTGAAATCCACACCGTGCTTCTTTCTTGCACTTGAAGAGCTCAGTCACACACTTCAAAAAAAACAGAAATAACTGGGTTTCCATGTATGGTCTTAACATTTTGTGAAAAAACTACTTGTTTTCCATACTTTGTAGTAGACCCTGTAAAAGAGCTAAAATTTTTGTTCACCATCACCTCAGAAATGCCAGGCTTTATGCCCGAGTGAACTTAACAGCTAGTCAGTAGAAACGGTGCTAGTACCAACTAGCACTTAGTTGGCATCTGTCTCAATACCATTGGTATTCCAAGTGTATTAAAAATATTACTTAATTATTCTCTGAAAACTACTGCCATAAGTGGTGTTACGAGAAGTTCATACCACTCTAGAAAGTCTCAACTGATTTACAGTACTCCCAAAGATGGCAGTTCCTGCCAGCATTCATTTTCAAGCCCATACCTTACTTTTAGGGGTCGTAAGAGTTTCACAGACTTAGGCCTAACATTTTCTTACACTTAAAATCTTTCTGCTATGAATATAACAACATATACCTAGAAGGAAAACATTCCATGTTTTTCAAAGACACAATATCCTCAGGTTGTGTTAGTTTATAGAGTCTTCTGCCTGAAAATTTAATCAAAATAGGGGACTCCCATATTAATTTTTTACAGGACAGGTGAGGAGGGGCAAGAAGACATGAAGTGATGATGGAAGTAATGTATTTCTTTGTTTTGCTTCATAAAAAAGGTGCAGAAAATCCTGTTTCCCTGAACAAATCAAACAGGAAGATATAGTTTTCCTTTAGGACTTATTCCAAACACTCCACCCAGAAGCTCAGCTCTCTTAACATTTTTCTGCGCATGTTCCTACTGAAGTCCATGTGTATTTGTGCACTGCTGCCCGTGGCTTCTCTCACTCTCACAGACAGCTTCTCAACCACCTCTGCCACTTCTGCATTTCCATTCAGATGTCAGTCAAACCTGCTCACCCACATAGCTTAGATTCCTAACTGGCCTTCCATGTCATGTATTTCGGGTGGTGGTTCTTATCATTTCAACTACGTATTCCAGAAAAGTGCTTAATTGCTTTTACAGGTTTATCCCAAACATGCCATTGCTTTTATGCTTCAATCAGACTTCATTTCACCAGGAGCTGTCCCAGGTCTCCTCATATCTTGATGGAATCATTGATAGTGATGTTTTTTATGACTCACCAGGGCCCAAACGGCAACGGTGTCAGGATTGACTTGGGCTGGACTCATCTCATCTGAATTCAGGTCTAAATACTTTGTAGATGTTTACATCTGAACTTGACAGTCAGTGGAAAGAAGTAGGTATACTTTTAGAGTCTGATTCATCTGACCTGTCTTCTTTAAGCTGAGATAACCCACTCTTCACTTTACTGATTACACTGATTAGGAGACCTCCTTTGATTACTACTAGGCTACTTACTCAGTGGACTAGCTTAGAGTTAGATGTCTGCACTTGGTCAGATAAATCCCACTTGCAGCATTTCTACGTCAGCAGAAATTCATCCTGATACCTGTAGTTATCACTTGCTGTTTCTCCCCGCTCCTGGTTTGCTAGTTGATTCTGTATCTGATATTTAACTTCCAGACCTGCTACCATCTGCTACCATCATTGTGTTACCCAAACATGATAGCAAATTTCACCCGCCAAACAACTTTTCAATTCACGTATCACAATGCTCTCATCTGGGAGGCTTTTAACTGAACAGGAGATCATTCCGACCATCTTAGTCAATAAGCCATAAACATTTGTCCTTCTGTAAACTACATGAAAGGAGAAAATGAAAGTATTTCAAGGATGCATGTTTATTTGCCAACATATTCCTCACGGTTCCACTTAGAGCTGCGCTTGCAAGCAGAACTTCACTAAGGCACTCAGTCTGTCCTGTCTGCAAACTCTCTCCCATACAAATGACAGTGAAGATACTGTTGAGATTTGAGCACTTCTAAATGCTTGGTTTTTGTTGAGTGGCATAAGTTCTTTTCATATACCGAGAACATCATCTAAGTCTGTGGTGTATCTGCATCAATATTGCCATGGAACTCTAAGCTCTAGAGTGTGTGCCCAGTATGAACCAAAAAGGGTTTTGAAAAGGGATAGGTGAAGGGAAAAAACTCATAAGAACCATTTCCAACACCAAAAATCAGAAAGTCTTAGTCTTTCGCTCACTTATACTGCTTTTCACCTACAACCATTCTGCAGTGTTGGTCAATGCATAAATAAACTTTCTGTACTAGTAGCACAGTGCTCCGTACAGGCGGGTGGCCTTAGAGCTGGCAGTTCTGTACAGCTGCAAGTTTCTCATCTTTAGCGGAAACTCCTCCCTTCATTGATTTTGTGCACAAGGTAAAAGACCTCTTTTGGAATCAACTCACCATCCACCAGAGATCTTTCTCCTGTTCTGCAGAACAGAGTAAGTATATTTTCAGATAATTTGTACTAGGAATAAGGCTGTGAAAAATGTTCCTTCCAAAAGCAGGTCATTTACCTTAAGTACAGCAGATGAATCTGTGCAGAACAGGAGAAAGACCTACACCAGCTCTAGCTACTCAACTTGTCCCAGCCAAAGACCTCTTGCTCTCAATTGCCTTCAAAGTCTTTTGGAGTGTACTTTCCCCCGTCCTTTGGACATTATCTACTGTTAACAGTCAAGGTGAAAAACAAGTACTATAGCACTAAGGATACTATTTATTCATTGTAATAAACAATAATTTTTTTAAATTAAAGGTATTGATTTCAGGTGTTAATAGCGATACAAAATACGGTGCTGTCATTTTCTTCTGAATCATAGCTAAGGAGAAAGCCCAAGAACTAGATGAAGGCACATCTCTGTCTCTACATATTTCTTCAAAAGTTATTTCTTCTTTCCTGCTGGACAACAATGAACGAGCTGTTTACACGGCAGGTTTCCATGGTTACAATCTTGCACAGGGCCCACATGGTACAACTTATATCTTTGTTAAATCAAAAAAAAAAAATCTCCTGCTTTCTAAGCAGAAAGTCCCTGCTCTTCCTATTCCTCTCTTAAATCTACAACATGAGCTCAGAACACAATCAGCATGAACTTGCAGGTGGTTGCCTTCCCTCCTTTTTTTTGCATCCGACTTTTCTGCTGTACCTGTGCTTACTCAGTTCATTGCTCATGTTTTGTAATGCTAGCTGTTTTGGTTTTTCTTTTTATCATCTGCTCTTTGTCGCCCAGGCTCAGCAAACGATCAAAACTCCGATCCTGTTTCAAATCAATCTGAACTTTAAAAGCCAAAATGTCTTCACATAGTATGTGGTCATTCTTTTTTCCTTCTTCTTTACTGGAAGGCTACTACAAGATTCCTGTGTCATTACGACAGCTGCCCTGGAGAGCAGAACAACTTGCCCACTGCAAACCAATTGCCCACAAATCAGTTCTTCCATTTTGATCACAAGTTTAAAGAGTATTTTCATAGGCTGTCCATAGAACAACTTTGCCTTGCACTCATTACAGAGTAAATCCAAAGCAACCATTAGTTTATCTGCTACCTTAGCTGTTCTGATTTGCACTTGAATTCTACATTCTCCATTTTGTAATTCAGTTTTCCCAGTTGCAATGGACAACTTCTGTGTGCATTTCAGAACAATCTGAAAGTTTATTTTCATACTTCCTGCCTAAGTTTTTTAGCATGTCTCATTCAGTAACTAATTTATGACCTTTCTGCACATTTCATAGAGCTGGTTATACATTTTATTAGACTACTTTTGACTGCTGCTATCTGACTCTCATCTATCTGACCTAAACAAAGACTCAAGCCACTGCTTGTATCTCCAATGTCTGACTTTCAGTCTGGAGGAATTTCCTGGACTGTACTGGAAGGTTTTGATATATACTAATATGTCCTGGCTGGTTTTGTATTTTTGAAAGGCACTCTGCAGCCATCTTTCATGACACTTATATTTAACTGAATTATTTCTTAATGTTGGCACTGATGTCGATTTTTCTTATTTTATAAACCGAATATAGTATTTTTCTGCTTACCTACAAATGCAATTTATCAGATCAGAATCTTCTTTTCCATTGTCTTTTAAACATAGAACTGTTCTCCTAGAGTTTCAGACAAGCACATTCTGTGGCAGCTGTATTATCTTGCAGTAACAAAACATTCAATTTCCCTGGCAAATCTTACAGATCCCTTGAGTGCCTTTGGCTTCTCTGCTTTACCTTCATTGCAAATCCCACTCACTGCTAATGCGTCTTGTCAGGTGTCTGTCTGTTGTAAGAATGCAAGTGTCCTCAGGTGTCCCTCTCTTCTCTCTAGCTTGTAGTAGTATCCAAGCCCACTCAGACCGATGGCTGTCCTTGACATGTATATCATGGCCTTGTAGCAGATCGGAACAGCTGAGGTCAAGTATAAATTCTGAACACCATCAGAGCTGGGCTACCTATAAAAGGCTACCACAAGTGCTGCTGTCTACTCCTTTTCCTCACCATTCACACAGAGTACAATCCTGAAGTCAGCTTCCCTGGGATTTTCAGTAGGCATTTCTATTATTTGAGGTGGGAAAACACAAGTCTGAAGGATGCACACTAAGTAAAAAAAAAAAGATAAACAGATAGTCTCCTGACAGGTTAATTTTTACATCCAGGTGTTCACTTCACTTCCACAGTAGCCTATGTTTCTGCTTTCTCTCATGTGCTGATTTTTCAGCTCAAGTCCTTGTTGCAGATTAATTCTGTTCACCGGTTCCAAGTTTATCCAAGCTTTTCTGGCATCCCCTGTTTCATGGAAGCCTTCTGATCAGGTTTGCAGCAGTCAGGTTGGTTGTCGTTCACTGGTGTGACTTGCCAGCTTCATCCCATTTCCAGATGGGGAACATTGCAACCAGACTTCCCACTCCATCTGGACTTTTTCAACTTGCTGTCCCAACAAAGATTCCATTTTTGCCTTCAGATCATCTTTCATCCCTATTTGGGAAACTTCCAGGGTGTCTTTTCACTCCTTTAGTGGAGTGTCTCTCTGTTTTATATCTCATTTTAATTATTTGTGCTCTCATGCTAGCCTTTATTTCAACTGTAGTCTCCTTTGGTTTATGAGACCATCCCCACTATTTGCTGCATCTCATTTTAATAAAGCCAAGTCGCTCACCATTTACTTCTTTGGAAGAAGATTTTGCTCTGACGTTTATGCCAATCCCTCTGACCTGCTGAAAGCTGTTTCCACTCAGGGTGGAGCCCGTGAAGTGCACCTCTTTGATAAGGTTGACTACATAATGCCCATGAAATCTTGAAGGGGCAAATTCGGAGATACGGACCTGGAATGGACTGCCTCAGTCATCAAGATTTGCCAACTGCACCACAGACATTCATCAAACTCTCAAAATCAGTTATATTTCTTGCCTGCACTGGTCGTACTGTAGGCTGGCTTCAGGAAAACACGACTTGTTTTCTAACTTCCCATCTAAAGTTATTTAAGCCCACTTTAACTAGTTCTTGTGACACCATTGTTTTCTTAACTCATGTTCTCCCTCTCTGGCTCCTTCTTGACGTTTTTAGATATCAATTGTATCTACTCTCATGATTGATTTTCTTAAATTATGTCACTTTCTTCTTGCCTCACAGAAAATAGCATCCCCCCCTTCCCTGATTGTTAGACAGAAACTGTGCCTGTTCCTGCCCAAAATCATCTCTCAGCCACAGAGAAACCGAACAGCTCACAGTATTCTAGATGAGGTCTCATCAACTGATTTGTGTTGTGACATCAGTATTTTCTTATTCCTAATAAAATACCTTCCACATAACAGTCTAAATCTCCGCTTGCTCTTTTCATGCATCTAACCAGCAATTCATAGCCTGCCTGTGATGTCTGCAGCTTGGTACCAAGCTATCTGTAAGATCCCCAGAACTGAGGAATTCACCTTGTAGCTCAATGATTCTTTTAGCATAACATATTTTCCTCCAGATTTATCTACTTGATTCTAGAAGATGGGAAGTCTAGATAAATCTAGTTTAATTCATTGGTGCCCTATAATTTACTGAAATCTGGATAATCTAGGACTATTACACTTCCACTTGTTTATCAAATGAATTATCTTCTCATGCTTTGCAGGGACGAAGGTATACAGCAATATGTAAGTGATTTCTCTATTGCAGGGAGCCAACTACAAGGCCTTGGCCATCTGCTACCATTCAGCATATAACAACAAAGAATATAATGGAGTTAAATTTAAGAATGGGAAATTGAAGGCTGGACATCAAGGAAACTTTCTGAGAGTGATTATACAGAGGTTTTGGAACAGGCTCCCATGGGAAGCGATGGAATCCCTATTTCTTGGCACATTTAAAGTTAACATGGGTAAAACATTAGAAATGACATAAGAGAGAACAATCCTGCCTGATTCATAAAAGGACTGGATGTGTTCTGGTCTCTTCTGCTTTTGAGCTCTAGAATTCCACGCCAGCAACACTGAGCAAGCACTAAATACTGTTAGGCTAAGAGAAATTTTCTTGGGTGTACCTGTAGAAGGGAATTTTTGCTTCGAAGTACCTTCTAGAGCAGAACTTTGGCCAGTGCACAGAGAAAATTGATGGATACTTCCCTGCCACTGCAAAAACATGTCAGCAACTCATTTTTATTATACATTAAGCCCTAAGAGCATTTCTGTCAGCAGTGTACAGACACCTGCCTTCACTCTGGAACAGCATGAGCTCCAAGGAGAGTATGCTGTTTTCTCTGCTCCTCTTCCTTTGCCTGTCCCACATTCAAGTACCAAACAGGCCTGTGCCTGCTTTACCCTGTGTGCTCTGATAAGACCATAACCTGAGGCCCTATTTTAGTGTTTCAGGATGGTTTGAAATTATGTGGGAACAGTTTTGTAAATACTCAGGGAGAGACCTTGTCAAACAATCAAATTGTTTTTACAATCCAACCCACTCAATTATCTCTGGGAGTAGATGTAAAAACAGACCCGCTTAAATCAACAGAAAAATAGTACAAAGAAGATGTAAATCACTGGGTGGGGGAAATGCACCACATATTTTTATATCTGAAAACAGAAGTATGGTCACACAATAGCAGGATGCTGTTTTATAGTACAGAGTAGTAATTTTCTGCCTTTCTTTCCCCCTTTTACAACCTCCTCCCCCCCCCATTTATTTAGCAGATTAAGCACAGTCTGTTCCTCATAGATTCAGTTCTTCTACATCCTAGATGTAGATATTTGTATGATTAACAATATCAACTATATCTTAAGTGAAAGAGAGGGAAAAGAAAGGGGAGGGGAGGGGAGGGAAACGGAAGGGGAAAGGGAAAGGGAAGATTTCATTTTATCTTCACATCAACACGTGAAGGCCTATTTGCGCTAAGTAAATTGTTCTTGCACCAACGACTGTACTGCTGCAAAATAACACCAAATTTCACTTGGAGGTAAAGAGAGAATGCCTCACAACAGCAGAATTAAGAGGAACCTAAGTAAAATTACCAGGTGTCAGATTTAAGACAAAATAAAGAGCTTTTTTTACAGTGTAGAAGTTAACTTCAGTCCGAAGTATGAATGGTTCAAAAAGTAAGTAGATTAATTTCTGGAGGATGGGTGCTTCAGTAATTATTACAGACAGTGATCCAGATACAATCTCCAGAACTGGAAATTGCTAAATTTCTGGTTGCTGAAAGCTGCTTGTGACTCTCCTTCCTAAGCATCCTCTGTTGGACATTATCCTTTGACGTGTACACAGTCAACCTTTGGCCCAGCCCAGCAGAAACCTCCTTAGCTCTGATATGAACTGCGCTTGACATTGTATACCTTTTTCCCCTTTTTCCACCAGCACCAGGTACGTTTATTCTGCAAGGTTGTGCTGGTGCAGCTGCAGGGCTGAACCATGCTCAGCTCACTCGGACAAACTCTGTCATCATGTGATATATATTATAATGTTTTCAGCTCTGAAAAGGAGTTTTCTGGCATAGAAAATATTCTCATGTGGAGCCAATTTGCTTGTTTACTGTGAAATAATTTACTTTCTTTGAAAGATTAAAAGATAGGCTTTTTACGGTTCATGATAAAGCTGGGTCTGAATCAGAGCAGAGGGCTGCATTCCCTGCATTCCTCACAGGTCTTGAGGGTGACCTGTGGCATCAGCTGCGGAGGAACAGCACAGAGCCCTGAACCCAGGCCTTGGCACTGAGGAGGAAAAAAACACTTCAAACATCGATACAGATACCCTTAGAAGTTTTGTTAAAGTCAGAGCCTTAAACGAACCAGTGACTGTTCATCTAACAGCATCAGAACACTGTAAGTCAGCATGAGTTGTGAAGTTTTGAAAAACATTTCCGCCTTTGAGTTAGTTTAGTTATTGGAGTCCTCAGCTGAAGACTTCAGATGTGGTTTCATAACTGACTCCAAAAGATCTAACACTGTAGTGTCTACAGAGAGAATGACCCCATCCTTCTGCTCAACCTCTCCTGTGTGTCCATGCTTCCACTCGTGTGGCCATGCAGTGATTTGCATCTGCTAATCCACCTGAAAATGAACAACCACTTCTTATGGGGACTGCAAGGGCACCACCACTAATGCTGACGCAAGGGAAGCAACGGGAGCGTGTGGCCAAAAGCAGGACCATCCTTTCAGCAGCAGGAGAAATGTTACATTTACTTATGCTGTGAAACAGCTCCCCTAGAATACTATCTCCGGGATGTGTTTCTAAAAATAACAACCTTGCCATAAATCCTCTGTCTCTCCATGAGAGCAGCTAGTACTGCTCTTCCAGACAAGTCTTTAAAACTTTACAGCTTCTTACAGTGGGCAACAAGAATTAACAGTCAGTTTTGAAAATGACCTTATATGATCATAACGTAAATGAATAAAATAAACTTCCATTCTAATTTCCTAACTTTGTCCACATGTATTTCTCTATTGCCCTTTGATAATATTCTGACATTGAGCAATCTGTTTTTTCATTGTTACTTTCATATAAATCTGAGCCCTCTTAGCGAACACCTGATCTGAATGAAGTCAATGTAAATATATGTTGAAATAGTTTTAGTCAGCTGCAGACTTTACTGTCAATGTGCCGATAATAATTTTTGTTCTTAAGATGACTCCGGAGATAAATGACTCATTTTATGCGATGGAAATAACTTTCCTATAGGGTGTTTGGGAGGATTCAATAAAGATTCCTTCAGCTATCCAGATGTTAAAATATCAGAGAAATTCACTTGTTCCTTCACAAAGCCAGATACATGGACTTTTTATGCAGAGCTCTGTGCTAGTAGGGAAGATAGATTTTCCTTAAATAAGCCAACCAGTGTAATCATACTGCATTCCTAAATAGCCACAACCTTTCAGCAGCATCACTGACAAGCTCAACAACACATATTTTGATCCTCTCGGTGTCTGTCTGTGACTCATTTTCCTTTTCAGGGACATGTGGGTGGACTGAAGAAATGCACCCTGAAGAAGGGACTGGAGGTGGGGGCTCAGCTCTAAGGTGGTGGATGTGCTCCCTCACCACCAGCGAAGGCTCAGTCCATACCAAACCAATGTCGCTTCCACCTGCCAGAGGGAGGAAGATTTATGCCCTTACCGAATTATGGATGAGATAAAATCTAGCGTCACTGTACTGGTTCCATTAGGGCACTCTTTAACACAGCCCAGATTTGGACTTCGATTCACTAGAAGCAGGTGCCTGATGAATTTCCACCGGTCTGCTCCTGTGTTTGATGTTAACTGCGAGCTCTCCACAGATTGCTGTACCCCAGGCAGGGGTACCCACTGTGCCTCAGGCTAAACCTGTGCTGCCACAGACGCCAGGTCTGCAGGAACACACCCAAGACGGAATGGGCTCTGCAGGGTGTATTTCATACAAATAAATATGTGGAACTTGGGAAGCACAGTATCGGGAAGAGGTAGCCAAAAATAAAAGGGGAAAAGCCCCAAAACTAAGGCAAAGTAAAAGAAAGTTCTTTGTGCCCTCAGCCATCATATTAGCTCAGTTTACATTCATGTTATTTACTAACAGGTGGCATTTATTAGAGAATTACAATGCAACGGTGGGCAGAGAACAGGAAAGCACTCGTTCCTCTGGATGAGAGCTTTCTATCTTTTTGTTGTTGTTGTTGTTGGTTTTGTTTCTGTAACTAATTTATATATTTATTTTTATAAAGTAAGCCCAGTTAGTGAAAATTATTTTATGCTCCCTTGCTACTATACCAACAAAATGAAATCCAAGTTCCTGCATGATGTGACATGTAAACCATTTGTGCTGAAGTGATTGCCAGAAATGGATGGAAAGTTTTTATCCTGAAGAAATACTCAAATAAAATGCTAGTGTAATCTAAAATTATTCACTGACAGTAACGGTGGGATTTTTTTGGGTCTTTTCTTCAATTTATCCATGTGTAGTATCCAACAACTCAGAGTATCAGCAGAGAAAGTGATATGTTTTCCCTTCTGATGTTCAGTAAATCTGAAAACAAGTGTTTTTTTTAAGAAGGAAGACATAAAACAATTTTGTTTGCATTTCATGGAAAAAATATCCCATCAGTAGTGCTGCCATCTAAGGTAAAGCACACGTTTTCAAAGAAAGTATTATGAGCGTGTTACAAACACTAACATTTTGCCAGCTTCCCTCAGCTCCTCATGCAGGTCAGGTCTAAAAGCTGGACGGCCTCAGCTCCACCTAGATGCTGTGATCACAACTGTGTGCGCTTATCTCACGCAGCACTCTCATGTGCCATGGTTCAGCTTCATTTCCTTTCTTTAAGGCAGTCCCAAGTCAGCAAAAATAGCTAAATGGCTTATTTCTTTTTCATAATGTAACTACAGATTTTCCAAACAGCCACTTGCTCCTTTGCTCAGAGAAAATTAGAACCGTGTGCCCATTTTTCTGCACCAAGAAAAAAAGTGACAGTTCATTAGCGTTTGCTCTCAAACTCTAAAATTACACAGCCACATCAATCCACCTCCTCTGCCCTGTGGAGCTTCTCTGTTATCACAAAGCCTATTCAGCATTTCCCCAAGGGCCAAGACCAACACTAACTTCGTATGAAACCAGAAGCGTGCCCATTACCCACCATCCACGACGCCCCCGCCCAACCTCCTTCTTTCTCCTGCTGTTATTTCAAACCCGTATCAGTTCTCAGCCTGACCACAGCTGGGAGGAGGGATCGCCACCCTGCCCCCCACAAGCTTGCCCAGTGTTAGGCTGAATCTTTTATTCATTCATTGACAGAAATATCAGAGGTTTCTTTAAAGGGCAGCAACGTGCCCAGACGGCGGGTCTGCCGGAAGGATTCTTTAGCACTGGGGAAGTCACTGGCTACCAGAGAGAGCCTGCTTTGAAGTTGCCACTTGCAGCACCCAGATACTTGGGTTGGATCAGTTTTTACCGGATTACTTTCATGGTAAGCTCTTTTTGTCCCATCTGAAGAGTTCCTTTGTGAGCAATGAATGAGGATGCACCTCAGGAATGATCTGATACTTCAAAAGATGGTTCTTGTAGTTTATCTTGCAGTTACTGCCTCTCTGCTGAGGAAAATGCTGCAGAGCCCTTATACTGATCACAAGGATAGCGTGTGCAATGTGCCTTTTGTCACTGGGCTGGCTGCACTGTCACTTTGCAATATAACTCCGAAGCAAATCCTTGCAAACTACGACTTTCATTAATTCATGTACGTGTAGATATACGCTGTCTATTACAATGCAACGTTTTTTCCTGCAAACACTTCAAAACAAAGTCAGTGAAAATATACCCACTGCCGGGTGAAGAACTGCAATTTAGACTAGTTTGGAAAAAAGTCAAGAATATCTTTATGTTTAAAAAACAGAAGTTGTTTTTTAAGAAGTTTTGCTTCCTATACTGAGTTTTAATGGAGGGAAAAAAGATAAGAATACACACCAGCTAGGCAAAGGTAAAAGCTACATACAGAAAAGGGAAACTGATGTCCTGTGTCAGCCAATACGCGTTTACTAAACATTTCTAACCAGCATTCAGCCGTGTTTCTACATATCCAGACAAAAGTTGATTTTGAAGGTGTTAAACACTAAGTGTTTTAAAACCAATAAATTTTTAACTTAAAAAAGCCATGGTTGTAGCTGTTTTTTTAAATTAAAAAAAAGGATATATAAAGTTCTAGGTGTGAAAGCCAGTATTCACGTCTATGCCCATATACTTTATTTGTCATTGGTCACGGAGTAATTCAATTATTTTAATACTCTTTAGTAGAGCTGCAATGACAATTGAATGCTTGTGTGAACACAGTACAACCTTGTGTGTGGACAATCCCTTAGTCTGCACAGCTCATGTTCACAGCAGTGCTAAGGGTTCCAGCTCATGGCTTTTGGAACGCAACTTCTTGCATGCAAGTACTGGATACTTGAGCCTACGCACATCCTTTGCACAGCAGTTCTGGCAAGGTTATGTTTTTGCCTCAGTAGATGCACTATATTTCTGGGTCTTTTGACTTTCCTTCCTATGCAGGCTACATGATAAAGGACAAACTCCTGATCAGTTCTGTAGACATTTTTCCTCATTTTTATGCAGAACTTTTAAAAAATGCCCTGCAGAAGCCATACAACAGCTTAAATAATTTTACGGATCAATAGAAATACTCATTGAATCTGTTACTGAGTGATAACTAGGAAGTGAAAAATTACAGCAATTCAGGAACAACCTTCATCTCCTTTTCTTTAAAGCTCTGCTTTGAGTTACAACATGATCAATCCTCACTGACCTCAGCAGAGAGATTCTTTCAGTTCTGGATTAGGCTACATCCTACACGCAATTAAAAAACCAGCCGCAAAACACAAGTTTACATATGCCTTACGTGATGAGGATACTTTCCTACATTTAGCAAGATGATGACATAATTTTCTGTTGTTTCCTGACTTTATTCCCACTGAAGCTGGAACCCAGGATGTCATAGTTACATCACACAACGATGGGAAGACTCTTAGAGCAACTAAGAATAACAATGGATTGCTTTGTATCAATGTGAGCCAGACTAATTTCTACAATACAATGTAAAATGCAAAGTGGACTTCTTTCAGTTGCTTTTCTCAGCAGTTCTCCCTTCCCTGTCTTTAGCGTAAGTGATACCACCGTGGCAGTTTTGATACTCAGAACAGAAAATGGAAACAAAGTCATGAGCGGGCAACAAAACCAAATGATACCCAAGGTGCCTGCAGCACGGTCACTCCTCAGTACAGTCAGAGACGTGTGCCAAGCGAACAGCAGCTGGTTCTGGGGGCAGGACCAGCAAGTGTGGAAATGGGGTCAAAAAGTGAGGAGTTGGCAGGGCTTCTCCACCAGCACTAATGCAGGAGAGGGCCAGACCTTCTGGGAGGGAGTTCATGTTTGAGCCAAGGACAACCAGGAGAGCTGCTGGGAGGAGGGCAACAGTGGCAGGGGGCCTACAGATACTGGGGGTGGTCTTTAATAGCTGGCCCGGGAAATAGCTGGGATTTTGGCTGCCAGGCCCACTTGAGCTGCCTCCAGCACAGCCCTGCTTGGAATCACTCTGTAACATATGGGAGCAAGCACCGAACCCATATTCACAGAGATGGAGAATCGGAGGCATGACAGTGTGGCATTTTCACAAGTATCTGTGTATTTTTTCAGGCAAGATACCTGGGGACTTCAAAAACTTCCACCCTACCTGTCTGGCTTAACATGCAAAAGAAGTCAGTATCACAACAGACCGAAGGAGTTGCAGAAAGCTAGCACATACCTACCCCTCAGTAATCAGTCATTATTTAAGTTAGAACCAGTAATCAGGAATTGATTATTTGTATAAAGTAACGACATCAACTTAAATCCTGGCTGGAAAGCAATTGTTTTCAGAGACACAAGTAACTTCAATTGACGAGTTGGTTTTAGAAGCAGTGTTATAATATGGGATAAAAAACCAGGAACACAGAGAGCAAAGCACACTGTCGCATTAAAAGAAAAATACAAGCCTCCAGAAACTTACCACTGAGGTAAGAGCCATCTGAAAACTGTAGATCCGTGCAAGGCCAAAGTCAGCCAACTTTATCTGCCCGTTGCTGGTTACAAGGATATTCTGGGGTTTCAGGTCCCGATGCACCACACGATGTGAATGCAGAAAATCCAGTCCCCGAAACAGCTGAAGCATCATATCCTAATTACAGGGAAGAAATCAATATGCAATTAGCAAGACAATGTGGCAAACAAGTAAATTCCCTGTCATAATCTGCAAAACTAAGTTAATAAATAATGATTTAAATATGTGCACAGGAGATAAAAACAACTATTAATATAAAATGGACAGGCTATTGCTAGAACCAGCTGACGTGAACAAGTTAATGTATTGTTTCCAGTTGAATTATTTGAAGTTGATTGATAGAAATATAAAGCCTGGTCAACATACTTAAAAGAAATAGCAAAAGCATGTCTGTAAATCCCAGGACAACTTCAAAAGAATGCTGTCCAAGTAAGAAAAATACATAGAGGCTTTTTGCTCTTAACTTTAATCACACAGCACTTTACATCTCACAAGTTTATGCTTTGTCCTGCCCCAGTGAAGTGAAATTTTATCCTTTACTTCAACAGGCGCAAGGATCTGCCTCAATCAGAAAAGCTGCTTAAATGACAAATTCATGAGGATTTAATGTTATAGAGGGAAAAAGTTTACTTGGCAAAACCTGTTGTATAGAATTTACTGAATAGGACACAAGCTACCTTTAGACCAAAGTTTATCACTAAATCAGTGTAATAATAATAAGTAACAGTTCTCATTTTGCTTTCTGTTTTGTTATAGTGATGCAATCTTCTCTGGCATTTCCACAGCTGAAAAAACTTTTTCATCTGTACTCATGTTTTCACATTCATCTTAGTAAAGTGAAAGGAATGAACCAACCGACTCAAACCTAAATACTAGAAATCCCCTGAATTCCAAATTAGAAGGATACTGTCAACTTGAAAATTATATGTGTAAAAAGGGGAGTTACCAGAAGGTGCTGTAACAAGTAAGAAACCAAAGGGATAAAGGGATATTTTCTGTGTGCACTTGACTCGAGTTCAGGAAACTGCAGCTTTCTGTTTGGTGGTGACATATGCCCTTTCTGCAAGCCATGCAGCAGGGTGTCTGCCAATCCTGTTACTAGCAACCAAAATGATCCTGGAGAGGTGGATGGCGTGAAATAGGAGAAAAGGGAAGGAGGATAAATTGAAGGTCGTTCCTTTTGTTCCTCTCCATGGACTTGGGCACGTTTCAAGTAAATATTCAAGGCACACTATTCAAAGGAACGATATCTGAAAATGTGTTTAAAATAGCTCAAAACATTCAACTTGATAATATTGCTTTAGCTGAATGCTTTTTTAGGATACACTTTATAGACATTGCTATATAATAATACAAAATTATTATTTTAATGTAATGTTCCCTGATCATCTCTACAGAAAGTAGTGTAAAATGTATAGATATTAAGGCTGGAGGCTCTAATCTGACCTCTGACAAAACACAGCCATTTCTATATATAGCCTATAACTCTCTCTGCCAAGCAGCAGTAACAGTGGGCTGCTCATAAAGTAATTGGTTTTTCTCTGAAGACTCTGATGATAGAGATATTACCATGGAAATATGGATGCTGCTACAACATTTAATTATTATCACCTCTGAAGGATGGTGGTAAACTAAGAAACTCATTGCCTGTTAGCTGATGCTAGTATATATAACTAGTGTAACAGGATTTTCACCTTTAAAACAAATATACAAAGTATATTGAATCCTCTTGTATTTATATCATTTCCCTTTGCAGTTCAGAAATATGTGGAAGAGCCAGGATTACCGCTCTGCGGGTTCTAGTCATCAGCAGAATTAATACATGTCATCTCTGACCACTCTGTGCTGTTAGAACTTCCATCAAATCCCAACAGCCTTCAAACTGATCTTGCAGATGTAAAGAACATGCCGAGAACACTTAAACATGAGGTTATCTTAAGTATGCACTTAATGGTTTCACTGAATTTAGGCCTAATTTTTTTTATTCCCTGTAGACATAATATCAGATAAATTAAGAAAATAATTTAAAAAACTTAAGGATTAGTCAGCAGACCCTGGAGAGTCCCTTTTTGGTGACATTTCTGTATCCTACTCATTTGTCAAGTATGTAAACTCATTCCTGCCGTTACCAAACATATCAAGAATATCTTTTTCCTACAACTGATGCTGGTTTTGTTTCAACTTTCTTCCCTCAAGCTCAACAAATGCAATTGGCTCTGCTAGTTGCAAGTTACAAGCAATGTCTTCAGTTTCTAAATTCAGAGTCTTCTTCCAGGCACAGGTCAAAAAAGAAAATAATTGAAAATGGAAATTGGTATATCTTTCCTTCCACCCATGGGAGTCAAAAGATGAGTATCATTCACTGAAATTCTCTTCCAAAAATAAATCAGATGTGCAGCAGAAAAGTGTACCAGGGAAGTGTGTAAATTTAAAAGGTATAAGAAAGAAGAAGGAAAACTGGGGAAAAAAAGTGCTATATTTCCTCTTCCAGGAATTTCAGAGTTAGTCCATTCAGGCTATTATCAAGTATTAATTCTGGGCTGTTGATTATGCTCTTTTGCTATCCCTTATTACTTAGTATCACACATATGAACAGATTTCAGTTCAAAATTATCTTGGAAGAATAGTACAAAGATTCATGTGTGTAAAATAGGGCACTTTGGTATAAAAAGACCATTTGTTATTTGTGATTCATTATTGTCCTGTTTTTAAATTCTCAGCGCGTTAGAAAAAGAGCAGAAACCAAAATCACGTGACATCAGCTTATTATTATGCACTTTAAATACAGAATACCAAATTGTGCAGCTCAGAAGTAGGTATTTGTTTGCACAAATACATTTTCAATATCAAAGCAAATGAGAGAGAGAGCTTTTGAATTACTTTTCTATCCATAATGAATGATAAATTTTGTGTTGTACATAAGCCTTGTCAAAAGCCACTAGGCCTCACTTTCGGAAAATGTCCTCATACTCTTAGTCAGTCACTTGTAAGAAACGAGAGGCTCAGCCTGGGCTGTCTCTTTGACAGCATAACTAATAGCAGCAGATATTAACCTGTGCTAGCAAATTGTATAAAGGCCGCCAACAGGCACAAGCCAGATCACTAGCCAATTAAACCAGGATAATCCCACTCACCTGACGGAGATTTCATTCACTTTTATTAGTGATGATACCCAGTATTATCTCAATTACCAAGATCTAGAAATAGCTGCAAGAGAATCTTCATGCACCTCGTGTTCCATGTCTGCTCTTCCCTGACACATTTTCTGTGGTAGCTTGGTATACCGTGCTTTGGAACTGCAGTTAAAATCATATTGCAAAAGACAATTGCAAAATGATCAATTGTATTTCCCAATCAAGAAGACTCATGCCTTAGCAGGTTTGAGGAATAAGTTCTAATGAGTCATGATCAAACCTCTACTGATGTCTATCAGATGTTCTTTGGATATTGCATGTTTACAAACGTAGACACAGAACAGCGCCGGTTGTTTCAGAGTAGAGATTTCTGCCGTGCTTCTAATATCACAAAACCCACAATGGTTGTTGCCTGGGTTGAAGATCTATACATGATTCCACTGGGATTACTTTCAGATAATCATGGCTTTACAATGTTTTCCCTTTTCAGGCTACATTTTCAATGTGATCTACGCACAGATCTAAAAAATTTATCCAAAACTCAGTTGAAAATTGAGCTATTTTGGTATGCATTGAACAAATACACTTTCCTTAGATGCAAATATGTAACTTTAATTTTGTAGAAGCCTCATAATGGAAACAGGAGCGAAATTTGTTATGGAAATGCTGCATCTTTTGCATGTCCCACCACATATAGTATCCATGATGGCCTGAACAAGTCTGATATTTGCTGAAATTATCAGCACTGACTGTCAGGACCAAACTACGATGAACTTTTCAAGCACTACCATATTATGACATGAGTCTCAACAATACAGAGAAGTATGTCCCGCATATTCTGTCTCTGGAGCCAGGACAGGGACAGGCTCGGGCTGAGGAGCTGCTGCTGCTGCCTCTGCCAGGAGTGGCCTTCACGGCTCACGCTTCCCACCTCAGGGGCAGCCAGGGCAGAAAGCCATGATTTCCTACAGACTTTTGTTTTCTCTTTGTCCTCTCCCCTCTTGAGTCTATGCTTCACTGACCTTCTTAACTGTCCTCCAGCTTCTGATACGTAAATCCCTTCCAAGCCATTGGTTTTCAAACTACCAGTCAAAACCCTTTCGGAGTCCCCCGCCATCTTGACCCCCAGCTAAAATGGCTGTCCCCCGCCCGCAGGAGCTCCCTTGCCGTGTGAGAGCAGCCGGACTCTCTGCAGTGCTCTGCCCACCCACTCTGAGAGAAGATGGCGTGGCTGTCGACCAAATAATTCCAGAATCCACTCAAAGGAAAGAGAACGCAGGGAGCTGTTCTGGGTGTCGGTGCCCCGGTGCTGGCAGCCGGGGCTGCTGGGCCTCTGTGAGGAGAGTCCAGGGCCTGCCCTGTGCCAGACACAGCCAGTTCCAGCCAGTTCTGGCTGGCTCCAACCAGTTGCAGCCGGCTACAATGCACCCACCGCAGGGCATGGCTGGGCCTGTCAGCCAAGATGGTGGTGCCTCTGTGAAAACATGTTTAAGAAAGAGCAGAAAAGTCTGGAGGGAAAGAGGAGGAGGGAACAAAAGGAGTGAGAAACAGCACCGGGAACTCCAAGGTGAGGGGAGGAGGAGGAGGAGGAAGAGCAGGTACTCCATCATGGAGCAGATTTGCACACTGCAGCCCATGGAGGACCTGTGTTGGAGCAGGAGGATATATCCCAAGGGAACTGCAGCCTGTGGAGAGGACCTACGCTGGAGCAGGCAGAAAGCATGAGGACGAAGGAGCAGCAGAGAGGAGACACTATGGACTGACCACAACCCCTCACACCCCTTGTGCTGCTCAGGTGGGGAGAGTCAGGAGTGATGTGGAGCCTGGAAAGAGGGCACAGGAAGGTGTTCTTTGAACATTTGCCTTTTTTTCCCCCCACTACCTGAATTAGCAATTAAATATCTATCTATTGGCAAGCTCATTTTCCCCCATGACGCTAATTGATAAGCAATCCCAGTCTTATCTCAGCTAATGAGCTTTGTTGTTCCTTGTTCTTCTTTATTTTCTGCAGCCATCCTGCTGAGGCTGAAGTGAGTGAGGGGCTGGGTGGGAGTTTGGCTGTTGGGCCAGGCTAACCCACCACGGTGGTAAAGAAATAGATGCTAGATGTTGTGTTTTTAAAGGGGGACACAGCACAATCTGACCTGAAGGAAAACACCAAGAATAATGTCTTCAGAGAACACATACACCCAGAGGTAACATACACATTTGAACAGCTGCTCATTACATGAAGCTCACATTTCCTCTATTGACTAGCATGTGAAGAAAGAAAAACCTTTAACCAGATTGCCCTTGGTCATGGTGATAGGAGATAACCTAATACCAGAGAAACTAAGTCTGGAAGCCCACAAATATACTCAGTCATATCACCAAATAAAAGCAACACGGTACAAGTCCTCATCAACTACAACAGACCCTAAATTTATACTAATGCACAGGCTTTTTAGGGCTTTTTTTTTTTTAACATGTTATATTCCTCTTCCTGCTCAATTTCTGTGCTAACATTTGGTAAAATACAACAACCCTTGGGAACCTCCTAACATTTCTCCTACTCCTCTGCGGAGTATCTCATGCACCTGCAAAACAACCTGCATCCTTCACCCAGTCTCTACCTGTTCGTATCTCATTGCTCTCTTCTTGCTGAGCGGAATGGAACATCCCTATTTTGGATGGCAGGTGTTGGGATACTCGTCCTGAACATTTCCTGAAGGAGTGTTTGCATAAGAGACAACAGCAAGTATAAACAAAGGGGGTGAGTTTTAGACAGCAGGGTGTAATGAATCAGCCAAGCCAGCCTGACGAAAGGGCTCGCTGCCGCTCACTGAAGAGCACAAACTTCTCTGAGCAGAGGAGGAGCAGGATGAGGCTTCCTTTGTATCCTACAGGATTATACTGGACCCCCAACCATCAAATTGCTTTCGTTTTACAGGGTGTTTTTTAAACATGCTGGAATGAAAGTTTAAAGAGTTTTCACATTCTCCTGGGCCTATTTTTGAAGCAGAATAATTAAAGCACTTCTATGGTTATACTTTGTAACAAATAGTCAACATTAATTAGTGCCAAAAAAACAATGGCATTCCTGAGGAATTACACAGTACAGATACATGAATAGCAAAAGACATGATTAATGTTGTTACACTGAATCCCAAAGGCATTAGTAATAATGCAGTGACTCCCTATTAAATGCAGTGATTTTCTTTTTTAAGTCTTGTCCTGGTGCTGCGCTGGGAACCCACCAGAGCAGCCTCTCTAGAATGCTGAGACTGCCGTGGTGGTGGGGACAGAGAGGTAGTTTGCCGCAGCGGATGGAGCTGCAGGTTGCTCTTCTCCACACAGCTGCCCGGTGCAGCGGCCGAGGCAGAGCACGAGGCAGACAGACCCCTGCCCCTGTGCCCTTTTCCTCCTGCTCTCAGGAGAAAGCTATGCCGATGAGTCTCCCTGCAGGGCATTCGGAAAGGGGAGGAGGAGGCTGCGCTCTGCCTTCACCCAGCCACACCGCAGCCTCTCAGGAGTCATCCACGGTCCAACCCAGGATACAGAGCTCTGACTTCTCCGTACACTGGGTAACAGTTTGTCTCAGAGCAGTCCCATTGCTTTCCATAGAAGTATTCACGGGGTAAGGGTCATCGCTCAGAAGAGAAGGCTGCTGTGATATTCCTGTCAATTAACTAGAGCACACCAGGAGAATGTGAACTTCACAGCATGTTCGATTTAAATATGTTCACTGTTTTGATAAGAGAACATTAAATCCAAATGACCCGTTCACTTAGTCTTATTAATCAACCTCACTGTGCAAGATAAAACATTCATTTTTTGTTCACAGAATAAAACATTGTGCAGAGAGAAAAATACAGCAATTTCGTGTAGTGTATTATTAGAAGAAGGGAATTAAGATCTGCATAGCTCATGCAAAGAATTGGTCTAATAATTGTTGGCGTTTTGTATGCTGCTCCCTGAAAGGTAAACATTTTGTTGAAACTTAATTAACACATATATATTTTAAAATATGAAGTAAAATATTTGTGTAATTATTTTTGAGTTGTAAAATTATTTTAACCATATCAAAGATATTTTAATATGCTCAGAGTAGACTAACGGATATTTTAAAATATATTCTGATAAACAGTCCCTGATCTATTTTAAAGTACTTTAGTACGAAAGCACAGCTCAGCCAAGTGATTCTGGATTATCCAACTGTTAGGATGAAGAACCCTGCAGGCATGCACATTCCCGAAAGTATGCATGTATGTTATTGTGCTGAATAATCCCACTGAAGGCAATGTTAGTCATACTAGTCCACTGCAAAAATACAAACACTGAAATGAGTATAGTTGGGTTGTTTTGGTTTGTTTATTTCGAAATGGCTACAACTGTTTGTGTAACAATTTAAAAGATACAATACCTGAAGGACTGGAGTCTCTAAAATACTGTTTGGAAGACTATTTGGGTTACTGTTAGAAGTAGTAAGGTAACCAAGATTAGAAAGTCCTATATAAACAACTGTGGAATACAATAACCAGTGAATCAGTTAATAGTCAACCTAGTAAAACTCAGAACTGTCATTGCTACGCACAGACCTGCCTGTATATCAGGAGCATTATATGTCAGTCTCAAGCAAAAGCACCGCAACTGCACACAAGATTCAGGAAAAATGCAGAATTTTAACTGAATTCTAAAGGTTCATGGTAGCCTCTGAAAATATTTCAGGTTTAACAACGCTACTGCGTTGCCACAGGTTTATGATTGAATTTTATGTATGTATATAATAGCTTTCAAAATACCCAGGCACTATTTCCCTTTCATTGTCACGCTCCCGTTTGCAGACTGAACTCAGTTCATAGCCACCACAGCAGGTTTAACACGGTCCAGTCCTGTCACTTAAACCCACCCACTGTCCCTCCTGAGCGAGACAGGAACCAGTGAACCTGTCCTGCCGCAGGAGACCCTGACCAAGCATATTCTGGGGTGCTCCAAGCACCCCCAAACACCAGTGCTCTCCAGCAGCACAGGCGACATAATTAAGATGAGATTAAGACAAACAGATGCACCTAATTGTGTTCAAGGAACTGTTCTGAGTAGCCTTCTGTCTGCCCTCCCTAAATAGAGACCTGGATTAATATTTCAGAGGTCTTAAAGAATTTCAACCTTAGTACATGTCTGTTTTACCGGTATCTTACTGCTGCCGGATTTTCATACTGATCTCAGCAGCTGAGACCAAATTCAGTGTGTGAAACGCATACTGAACACACGTGGGACACACAGGTACATACACATGTATAGGCACACATGTGGATGCATCTCATTTCGGGCAGATCAATAGCAATTCAAGTGTCTGTAAGTCTCTCTGCATCAATTTCTCATTTTACAGCTCAACACCTGCCAAGTCAGTTTGTAATATAGATCTTTCCAGTTTTACTTTATCAGCTGCTGTTTTTCATATTTGATGAGAAGAATTTGCATGACTGAAAGGAAACCTAGATACTTATTGTCCCACTTGCTTACTTTCAGTGATTCAGTGTACCAAAAATTCCTATCAAAGTGGAATTACCAGACATGCAAATCAAACACATAACATTTTCTATCTGGCTACTGGTATTTTTAAGAGCAAATACATGCAAATCAAATGAGAACAGAGGAAAATTTTGTTTTAACAATTTGCCGGAAATTGGCAAATGTGTCACTATTACGAAGACCTGTCCTGGCTGTGGAATTTTTACCGCAGGTAAATGTAACTTTTGATTAACAATCTTTTTGACTGCTCGAGCCTTTCCACTCCTTGTGTCCAGTAGAGAAACCATCAGAAGGGGCAGCTCTTAGCAGAACTTACAGATCTGAACCCGGATCAGCAAACAAACAGATTTTTCTCCTGTGTCTCTGGATGATATCATCACAATTTTGTACATCCCCAAATACTTTCTGGGAAACTTCCTTTCTTTTATTACAAGCTTTTCATAAAACTGTATTGGAGAGAGTCATCCTCGTTTGACAGTTGTTACCCACTCTGTTCTTTTACTCCTCAGACCGTCTGAAAAAGAGACAAAGACTAAAATGAACCACAAAATCCCCCAAACCCTTTACTGGCTCACCCGGTTGCTAAGTCCCACACAAACAGCATCTGTGACTTGTATGCACGGGCTCTGAAGCCCCTGCTGGCACATATCTGGGGACTGACACCAGCCAAAAGTTGGTATCTAAGCATCACACCAGGTCAAGCCCGAGAGCTGGGGCAGAGCTGCCATTCGAATTCTGGAGTGCCCTTCTCATATAATTCCACTGCCTTTACTGGTCATGTTTCTCAACAAGGCAAGTCATCCTGATGCTGGGAGCCTCTTCCTCCTGGGGCAAACCCCAGACTTTCACTTGACTAAGCCAATCTGTTGTGGAGCACTGCGCACACTGCCCTGTATCCATCACCTCTCGGTACAGCTTAGTGCTCTTAGCTTTTAAAAAAGTGTTGTGATTGCCTCTAATAGCATGTTTTCCCTTCTCTGATTGTAGGACATTACTGCCATTTCCCCTTCACAGACTTCCCAAGCATTCCCAAGCTGTATTTTGAGACATCCTAAGCACATCATCACTTGTTGCAATCCTTGTAGAAGCTCTTCTGATGTAATCACATAAATTAGTCCACCCAGCAAATCCACAAAGCTGGATGTGACTCCCTTTAACTAGTTCAGTATGTGTCCGAGATGAGTTCACAGACACACTGTCTCACTCCCTGCCAGAATCTACAAACTACAGTAAATTATCAACCCCTGACGAGTTGCTTCTCCTGCAGTGCTGCTCACACCGGTCCTTGCGAGGAACGGTACCAACAACCAAACCCCTTCCCTAGAGGAGAAGGTGGCTGAGTCAGCTCAACAGCTATTTACCAGTACCTTCATGACACCCATGGTCATAACAGCCCTTTTTCATTTACTCAGACTCCACAAAGGGTTAAAAATCCGGCATATGTTGACAGCCGACACTCCTCGCTGACAAGAAAGATTTGCTGCTGTGGGGCTGAGGCCTCGGCGTCCCCTTCCCCACAGCTGTCTGTGGGAAGCAGCTCGTCCTCTCCACTCCCTTAACCCCGGGATAACGTCTGGAGGGGACCCGGTGCCACAAGCATACTTCTTTTTTTAACGGTCATTTCCTCTCTGGTGTAACTTGCATGACAGCATGTGACAAGCAGAAATTAATGGGGACACTGCTGTGCCAATACCTCTTGAATTGCTTTGACACTGGCTGCAGGCTGCCTGCTTGGCCACCCAGCCAAGACCTCACATGAAACGTGGCAAGGGGCCCGCAGCTCTATTCACTAACAAGCCAGCTGGTCAGTGATTAGAAACCCCAAACAATGCTGTGCACATACATCAAGAAAAACGCTTTACAGACAGCTTCGGACTCAGGAGGTAAAGTCTCCTAGAAGAGCAAATCTGTGAAGTTATCTTCTGGGGACTGATGACTTAAGCTAACATTAGAGATAACATGGGAGGCCCTGGGAGATGACTGCCCCACGTTGTCACCTGAGCATAAGAAGGACCAACCCCAGAACAAAGACTAAGATCTCACCATGCTCAGAATCATGGGCAAACAGCTTAGACCACATATACATAGAGATTTATGATCGACTGCTCTTCCTAATGGTCTATCAACAAACACCGTGGCAACATTACCGACATTTCTGCAGAAACTCTCACTGGTTTTGTCCGCGGTGTGCCATCAAGAAGGCTGAGATTTGTTTATACGCTGATACGTAACAACAAAGGATGAGACTTCAGAAGTATCCCAGGGGATCTGGATGGCCAGATCTCCTAACCCAAGGCAGCTTTGAGCATTTCAGCCAAGACTTTTTTCAAAACTGTCAAATCCTTGGCTAGACACAAAAGGCTCAAGAAGACCGCTCCTTTAATTTCTCTCTCAGTTGTTTTTTCTAAACAGGATGCACTAAAAATGCATGGATTTTATGAAACACCTGCATGGCAACATGAAAATAGGTTACACTTTTTTTAAACTGAGAAAAAAGCAGTCAATAGGATCCTACAGATTAGAACGCCAAACTTCATTTAAAATCAATAGAACTTCGGCACCTAATTCTTATGGCTCCTTCGAAGTTATAAACTCAGCCCAGCAATTTTTGTTTAATAGAAAACTCGTTTAAACTTACAACACAGGCCTGCTCCATTTCCTGATATATAAGGAAATACATTTTGTGACATAACAGATACATAGGAGCTCAAGGCATTGTCAAAGCGCCGGGCAGGATAGCAGAGTCACGTCTGTGAATTAGAAATTGGGATTACTGTAGAGTTTGGACTGCGGACCTAATTAATTTTGATTGCTTCCATCACAAAGATTCAGCATAGTCGCGAATGGCACTTGCAGGCTGAGGAAGAAGACAGCCTCATGTTAGGCACAACCAAAGCCCAGAGAAGTCACTGGGACTCTGTCCATCAATTTTCAAAGGCCTGAGCCGCTCCCACTGCTTTTTAATATTTGCACCCTCCTCCCACACTCATTGGAACCAGCAGGACCTTCAGAGAGATGTAGCCAACCTTCCCTGAGACAAACATGTCAGCATGACACCAGACATCGAAATACAGCTGTTCTCTAGAGCCAGACATTCTTTTAATAAATAGTTAACAATTTCTATTAAGATGTGAACACAGAGGAGAGTAAGAAGACAATCCCTTCCTAATCTCTCCAGGGAACACATAATAAATAAAGCCTAGTTGTGCCCTTTTTAAAAGCCGCTTTTCAGCAACTTTTTTTGGTTGTAATGTACTTGCATGGCAGAAGTGTGGTGATGCCGGTCAGTGCTGCCCAATGGCTCATCCCTGAGGTCAATTGCTGCCTGAGTTCTAGTCACCGGAGTTCATTTAACTTTGCTGCCTCTCTTGCTCCATATTATACACTTGGGGATAATGGTTAACTACTTCAGGAATGTTCCAAAGTACTGGTTAATGTTTGTTAAGTACTCCAAAGATCTACAGTTTGCTTTCAGTTATAAAAGTATAACAACCTTCAAGAAAACCAAGGACATACACAAGAGGGAAAGTTTTTTGGATGGAAGTTATGGGTAGAAATTGGCTCCAGGGAAGAGCCGAGAGGGGACAGTGGCATACTGGAACGAGCTTGGCCAGGAGCCCCAGTTCAAACATTCTATGTACAGCTTTGCGAAGCTGTTACAGCATTGCATGAACTGCCTTCAGGATGAGAATCTCACTGATGCCTCAGTACACCCAAATCAAAAGTAGGGAAAAAAAGACTTGTTTCTTGGAAGCCTGGAGCAGATTGAGTTGTTCTCCGTACTTTCAGTAGCAATTCAGTTGCAATTCTATTATGTTGAATTAAAAAATCAATAGCTCTTGAACCAACGGCTTTACAAGGGAACAGGCAAGCACTGCGTCCTACAGACAAGGCAGAGAGAAGAGATTTTGCAAGAGGAGTCAAGCAAGTGCACAAAGCCTTTCGTTTTCAGCGAAGGGATGGGAAGTTTGCTGATAGCACCAGCCTAGGGGAATGGCTGCCCACTTACATGGCCTGGCACTTTCTCATTTCTTTTCTGATTTCCTATCTTTTCCTTTACTTCTTTCTTTCCTCCCTTCATTCACCCTTTGTCCCTCTCCTGCCCAATCTCCAGTTCTGACCCTTCACGCCTTCATTGCACCCCATCCCTCTCAGCCATTTCTCCTCCCACCGCACTCACCCTCAGACCCCGTGGTCCAGCTCCATCCCTTGGGGTCGCCGTCTCCCATAGGCCTGGTGACCACCGAGCAAGGTTGGTCAGGAGAAGACGCCAGCCATCAGCACCCCTCAGCAGCTCACCTCTGGGTTTCAGATACAACAAACCGTAACGGGCAGTGATGTGCCTGCAGTGGTGGGGCATGGTCCCACACGTCTACTGAGTTTCTCTGAAGCGCCGTGGGCCATAGCCCCTCTACTTAGGAGCAAAATGGCACTGATTTACACTAGCATAAATTAGTGTCAACCTCACCTTGTTTTCTTTTGGACACTTGACTGGTTCTTAAAAAAGGAGGCATCTTCAACTCCTAGTGACACCATAAGCGATAAGCCAACTTATTTCTTAATGTTGGCACAAGAGACAAGAATCAGCTCTGCTTTGGGGGTGAGGGTGAGGCTTGGGGGTGCATCATGAGGTGCAACATCAGATTCAAAGGTTTTCCTAGGAGGGGAGAAGATTGCCCCCAGTGTTTCACACGCACAATATGCCCTCCCTTTCCCCGCCTCCCCGAACGCTAAACAAAACAAACTCTAAGCAATTTTTAATAAAAAGTCAAAGATATATTAGACGTTAACTTGTAAAAAGAGCCAACCAATGGAACAAACTGCTTCCACGAAGAAGTATCTTTTGAAAGTAGTGTCACAAATGACACACGTGACAAACATAGCTTGTGACAAATCCATCATTGCTTCTCAAAAGGGTAACTTGTAACAAGCAAAAAAAGTATGCTATTGATCACGTAAGCATATTTGGGAAACAAAACTACATGTCTTTTTGTGTATCTTCACTGTAAGCATTGATGGAAAACCTACGACAGCAAAAGAAGCCACGACGCAGAGGTCCTGGAGCATATATGTCTCTGCTTCGCTGAATTGGGCCCTAGAAAGAGAAGGCTTTTGTTTTCCCTATCAACAGAAAAACCCCATTACAAATCATACAGTACAATATCAAACTCTATGTTATTCCAAAATGACAGTCAATTAAGTATGAAACAAACTGTATCTTCAGAAGGGCAAATGAGAGAGGCTGGGGATCACTATCAAAGGAGTGCTGTTTTCTTTTGTTTATTAAATAGCAACTGTATTATTTACTGCAGCTTTGCAAGCCAGTGAGCAGCTGGGTGTCACACATTTCCATGCTGTGTAACCTCTCCTTATGCTTCGTTAGATTCCTTATCAGGACCAGAAGAAAAGAAATCTCTCTGTTATGCTCTTCCTGTGGCAAAGGAAAAGACAAGATGATGACTTTCCAGCTCATTTCACTTGTACAACGTTCTCATCAATCACCATGGGGTAGGTCTTTGTTATTTTCACTGAAGGACTGTTCTTAGTTTTCCACCACAATAAAGCGTGACTCCACTAACTAGCAAATCAAGGTTACCTCCAACACATTTGCAAAGGAACAAAATGCAAACATAAGGCTAAAGCTTCTCCTGAAATATTTTCCAAGGCCCCAGTTTCACAGACATAAGCCTAAGCTGAATTAGGTCTGAATTCTTTTCATTGAAGTGAAGGTTAAAGTCTGAAATACTCAGAGCAGTTGAGGTAAGGAAGCCAGACTAACCATTTCATCAAGAACCAAAAGTTTTCTGCTTGTTTTGTGACTTTCTGCTCCAGAAACCAAGCAAAGAAACTGTGGTTTATTTTTATTTTCAACTCTCTGTCAAGTATGCATCTCTCTGCAGTTTTGGTTCACTATAGCCCACACAGCTTGGCCTCTGCTCTCCTTTCCCTATGTCTTCAATAAGCCCTATAGACACCAGCAGGAATTATGCGAGCAAACAAAAAGCAAGAAAGGGATCTATTCCAATCAAGACAAAAACATGATAAAAATGCTTTGTAAGGTGGTCTCTCCTCCTTTAACTTCACGTTTTTATATGTCTTTTCGTTTTCGGTCTGTGTTGTTTCTCACCGAATGACAGTTCTACACAACATGCTATTGTAATAACAAGCATATGGCTCAGAGATCGCTGTCGACTTTCTGAAGTCTCAAATTAGACATTTTTATTTAAAATACATGAAAGACATCTGTATACTCTTTCATTAAATACATTTTACATTTGTAACATCCTACGTATTCTTTTGGAACCATTTCCATTAAAACACCAACTCCGGGTTTGGAGAGCAAGTATTTCATTTGTAGCACTAAGGGAGGAGTATGTTACTGTCAAAATTTCTCTCTAAAAAGTCCTTGCTAAAATATTTACTCTGCTTGTCAGAACAGGAATATCTGAAGTTAATTCCAAATGAAAGAATATTTTAGAATGATTCATAAACTAGTTGTTAAAAAAGGCAACGTGCTGCCATTCCAGTGCCCCTTCCCTGCTCTAGAACTAAAGGAGAAAGGACTCCCCGTTTGCATCCACACAATATTATAGCGTTTTGGAACCTTTTGAGATTCCTTAATTGCAGTTATGCAACAGAGCTGTCATATCCTAAAACAAAGGACAAAAATTCAGCAGCTGAATTTATTGGCTTGGAAATTAAGCGTTCTTGAGAGATGGCTAACATGTCTTCTTGATTATTTTTGGCATTTTAAAATTACAGTGCGATGCTTCCTATTGCATAGACCAAAGAAGTGGGACTTTTAGAAATACTTAGAATTTTTATGGCACTGTTTGTAAAGTCACATATTTAGCAACAGTGAAAACTGCTGAGCAGTGACCTTCCTTGCAATTAAGGCACTAATTTCAATAGGCCTTTTATGGTATAAGATACTGTTCAACATTAATAAAGATATAATGTGCTGCCTTCTAACAAGTTGGTAACAAGGGTAAAAAACAGCTTCTTCTTTTAAATGGGTATTCTCAAGGGTCATGATTTTCAAAGACAAATGGGATAAATTCGGTGGCCAGAACAGTTATGATATTAACGAAAAAAGAAATAAAGAAACCAGTCCGTTGAACCTGTGATCCCCCAGAGCCCTGTTCCACCCCCAAGCCAGCTCACTGTGAGCACCAACTCCCCCACACTTCATGAACAGTCAGGAGTCTGGTTCCCAAGGCACAGACAGTGCTTACACAGAAGTTTTGAGGGGACACTACTTCCTCGCTCTGTCAAAGCACTGAAACACAAGCAAAATGCATGTTCATGACTAATCTGAGACTGCAGAAACAACGCTTTCAATTCTCCTTTGCTAACCTTGGAATTCATTGGGTCAGTAGCACAGGATAACAACGCATTCACCTCTCGGCTCCTCTACTTCACACTCTTTCAACCCCACTGCTTCTAAAGCTGGAGAAACCTGTTTGCATAAAATTCAGCAGAAGCTGACGTGCTTTGCTGGAGCAGAGCCTCTGCTCCCTTTGGGGTTTCTCCTTCAAGGTCTGAAGCTGAAGCAGAAGGTTGAGGTACATACCCAGCATGAGTTTAAATGTTTTATGGACACTGACATAAGCACGGTACAACTGTATCAGTAACGGAGAGGTAGGAGAACCTAAAATACCGATGCTTCTGAGTCTTTGGATAAGGCTTCCAACCCCAAAATTAAGGACAGATTTGATCTAGGAGATCTTTCCTTATTGCGAACTGTTCAGGCTTTGCATGGAACCCCATGAAAGGCTGTGGGTACCCGATGCTGAGAGCACTGCGCCACCGGCAGCCTGCGGGAACCCTGGGGCGCCAGCAGTTACACTGCAGCAGGAGCCGACCCTCCGTTGTGCTCTGCCGTACCCACGCTGGCAAAAGCTACAAAACCACGTCTGCTTGATTAAAACTACAAATAAATTAATCATCTTAATTTCTAAATATTTTCCCTTGCTGTGGCACCAAGAGCAAACAACAAGCAGTATTTCTGTTATTTCACTTCTGTTTCCATTCTAAATTTTCTGCCTTCTGGCAGCTGCTTGCGAACTTACTAATAATTGTGTCTTTGTTTGGACTTCTTAAAAAGAAAGATATTCTCAAAATGGAAGAAAGCTCATTTTATTTCACTTTGAAACCTGAGAAACCTGTAACATGAACCATACGCTGATTACAGAGCACTGATACATAAAGGAAGCAGTTGTGTGAATGTGTGAAGTGGCTGTGGTGGGGAAACAGCAGAGCAGAGAAACTCTATTTTAGACAAATAATGCCGTTGTAGGATCTGATTATCACGACCCATGTTTAACAAGATATTGTGTAAAGGCCAGCCAAAAAGGAGGATCTATTATGGTGGGCACTATACAGTCAAGGGGCTTCATACAGCCTCTTCCATTAAAAGCTCACAAATAAAATGGACAAGATAGACCCCAGGTGGAGAAACAGTGTGACAGTTCCATGATTCTGCTATTTTATGGGAGTAGTGTCAGGAGGGGATAAGCAAAATGGAAAGAAAAGTGATGAAGAGAAAAGTTCTGGAGGGAGAGAAAGAAAGAGAAGAGTGCTGCCCAGCGAAAATACAGAGTGAAAGCCAGGTGAAAAAGTGAAGGGGGAAGGGAAGGGCAGGAGGAAGAAAGGGCTAGAAAAAATGGGATTAGCACAAGCAGAGAACATTGAGTTGAAACCACTGGAAGCTCTCTGAGTGTCAGAGGTTTGGGGTTTGGAGTGTAGCTGGCTGGTGTCACCGGCTGGTGCTTCTCTTTGTCCCTGGTGGCTGGAGGCTGGCAGGAGCCGTGCCTGCTCTGGGATGGACTCTGGCAACCAGCAAATACACATGTGCATGTATATACACGTGTATGTGTGGTATGCCCTCGCGTGCATACATATGCACACAACATACACCACAGCGCTCCCCGGCACAGGAGAGCTGGTGCTACATTCTCTGTTCCTGTGCTTCTGCCTCTTCTCTAAGCGTCTGAGTCGCCAGTTCTGGCCTCTCCTGGCCTACAGCTATTTTGAGATCATGAACTTCACAGACGGTGGAGTGATCATCATCGAGTCTCCCTTTCCTTTTCTCCCACTTGCTCAAACAGGAACATTTTTTTCTGCAAATATGTTAGAGGACTTTTACAATAATTACATGTATACATATGTATGTGTGTTTCTGTGCCTATATTTTAAGTTTTACGTATGAAAACATGCAATACAAAAAAATTCCGTCCCTATCCATTTGTACAGAACTTTGTTCTCTGGCATAAGCTAAATACATCTGTTAGAGAGAAAAAGAAGCAAACACAACATAACTTGATTAAATCAGCGTGCCACCAAAGTAACACGCCTCAAATTAATATTTACTGTGGGATACAACAACCTGCCTATTCACTGGCATAAAAGCCGTGCATATGGCTCGTGCAAGAGTATTAAACTTCTCTTGGGGTGGAACAGAGGAAACAGTTTTACAAAAAGATAGCTTACTTGATGACTATATTATCCTCTATTAGCTATGGGTTGTCTGTGGCCAACATCTGAATTATTTTACACTACAGCTGTGTATTTGCTGTGGGTAAATATGGACACGTTGTGAATTTTCCAGTATAGAGAATCTGAGCTGCAATAACTTGGGTGGACTGCGATGGGAAAGGTATCCTGCCGCAGTGTCCCCGGTCAGCTGAGTTCAACCCCTAGAGTCTGGTGTTCAACAAGAAAAAATACCTTGGCCAGGTTTCCCAAATATCTACCTTGTCATAGTTTGTCTCATTCCGTCTCCTCTTCCCAACCTCTATGTGCCCGTTGTGAGGTGACCTATGTCATTGTGGGTGTGCGGGGGCACGGGGCCCGATTTCCTCCCAGTGCAGAAGCTACTATTAAAAAAGTGATTCCTATCTGTGCCCACGAACATCAAGAATGGCTCTTAGAACCTCTCCTCTTTATCTCACATCTGCTGCAGTCTGGCCTTCAAATTACTTGTCAGAAGGAACATATGGCTTGAAAGCAAAATGTAGAACATGGGTAAATCCAAACATGTCAGTCTATTGTTCTGCCACTACTTTACATGCACCAGGAGCTGCAACAGCTCTCTCGTAATTGCTGTAACTCTGGCATCTCTTCTCTGGTGAAACAGAGAAGCTTTCTGGCTCTGAAAACACAAGGGATGCTTCTGTGGGTCACTCAGGCAGGGTTTACATGTGGAGTCAGTTCCAGCTCTGCACCACCACCAGGATACAAGGGAAGCACCTCCACCATCCCCCCCTCCCCGAAGCGCTGCCACTGGCTGTGGAACCCTGCGGCTCTGTCTGCGACATCCTGCCCCACAGCCCGGCCCCACGGCTACCCCTGCCTGGGCAGGGCTCCTTCCATCCTGCCCCACAGCCCGGCCCCACGGCTACCCCTGCCTGGGCAGGGCTCCTTCCATCCTGCCCCACAGCCCAGCCCCACTGTTACCACTGCCTGGGCACGGCTCCTTCCATCCTGCCCCACAGCCCGGCCCCACTGTTACCACTGCCTGGGCACGGCTCCTTCCATCCTGCCCCACAGCCCGGCCCCACTGTTACCACTGCCTGGGCACGGCTCCTTCCATCCTGCCCCACAGCCCGGCCCCACTGTTACCCCCGTCTGGTCCTTCCACGTGCTCCCTTGCTTCCCTGCGGTGCCATGGAGCACTCCCAGGGCACTTGCTGCCACACGGATGTTCCAACAGCAAACGCCAGGGTCACGAATAATCCGATGGCGCCTCAAGGGACCCCAGAGCAGCAGGATCCATAAGCTTTTGTTTGCATCACACCAAGTTCCAGCTCTGCAGAATTAAGAGAAATGAAATGAGCTGATCGCAACATTTCACTTCCGGTGTTTGTAATACTGCAATTTTGCAATGACTTGATCATAAATTCTCTTCTACTAAAGGCTCAATCTCCATCCCTGCCCACAATTCAGAATCTCTTCAGTTTCTTAATACTCTTTGACTTTCTGAATAAGGATGATTTCTGGCCCTCCATCTATTGAAAACAATAGCTTCCTTCTGACTTCAAACAGGCTGTCCTTAGGGCCCTTCTGGGCTGTACTGCTGCCTTGAGAGCCTGGGACATAAAAGAAAAGTAGGTTGAGATGTCTATTTAGAGAGTCCCTCATAGACGTCTTTTCCCAGTGACATTTCTAATTCAGTGTCATTGTTTTGAAAGACTAAAATTATTATTTCGGGCAGGTTGCTTTCATGCATTATGCTACAACGTTGCTTGACTGCCTTCCAAGCTGGAACAACTGAAAAATGTGAAGCGCTCCAATGATTTTAAATCACTCTAGTCAGGACAGAGTGATTTAAAATTATTGGAGTGCCTCACATTTTTATGAGCTCTCAGTTTGCAGGCAATGGAGGCCTGGGCAGTCCTGGGCCACAGCACTGCAAAAAACCAACATTTCATCAACATCAGTTTGAAAACGTTTGCATTTGGGTTTGGAAATAGTAGGGATTTGGAGATATTTAATGCCACCATAATTAAAATCGGTGGCTGCACACTGACTGCAAGAAGGCCTGAGCTAAAGCAATGACTGCACAGACACAGCACTGTATTTAGTGGCACCCTGTGTTTGCGGTCCCTTCCCTGGAGCCACGACTCCTCCAGCCCCTGGGTCAGACCGCATCTGCACCACCGTGCACGGAGAGGTGGCCGTGTCCCACAGGCGGCACAGCCCAGGAGAGAAATGACACCACCTGCAACAGAGGGAACCCCCTCCCTCTGGAGAATACCCTTTTTCTAAGGCTTAGTTCCTCCAGAGCTGCCACTTGTGCAGGGCACCTGCTCTCCCTCCTGCTGCCCTTCCGCCTCCCCGGGGAGCAGGGTAACCGAGGCAATGGGAAAAGATTCATCCCACGGTAATGTATCAGTTCAGTCCTTTGGTTTGTCATTTATTTATAGCTGTAACTCTTTCCTATTTCATCATACGGATTCAGAACAAAGTTTATTGCAAGATACTCCACAAAGAATGAGATCCTGAGCAGCTGTAGATGGGCATCCCTTCACTGGGGGTGATGGACCTCCACCTCTTGGTATCGGCTGGGGATCTGATTCCTTATTTGTGGACTCAAACCCCCTCACTAAGTTTTGCCTCTTTCTTTACCACAAAAGCACCAACAGGAAAATGTTAGTAACAGCTCTTCTCTTAGCATCTTTCTTATTAATTTGAGTAGGCTCTTTTTTTACTGACTCCTAACTTTGATGTTGTTAAATGTGGCCACCCTCTGCAGACTCTCAGTACTGCCCAATCCGTTTTCCTGGAATATCTGGTGTTGTTTTCAGAACTGAGTGACTGTGTGACATCTGCTCTGCTTCCCACAGGTGATGGGCTGAGCAGGTACACCCTGGCAGATGGCTGGTGACTCACCTCACCACACTCAGCGCTGGTTGGCTTTCTGAGAAGCAGCATCTTCATATTAATTTGCTAAGAGTTTTGCCCAGAGGTGAGGAGTTTGCCTGGTTCCACAGCAGCTGTTGTAAGTTACAGGAAATGCACCGGGCAACAGTTTGTTGTCCCCTCCCGTTCTTACGGGCTCCTTGGCCCCGCAGAACAAGGTGACCGGAGGGAACGCCGAAGAGCCACTCCTAATCCACTGAATTCACAGCTTTATATACTAAGCCACCACATGCACGTATTAATTCAAAGCTAAATGTCGTTATATACATTGCAACAGCTTAAATCAACAAACAGCAACTTTTTTGCAGGCACATGATCTCCATATCAAAAATGTAATTAGTGCTCTAACAACCACATCTGTATAGAAATACTGTAGGATCAAAAAATCCATGCCAGCCTCACAAGCATCGCATCACAGTGTGACCACCCGGTGTAAACACGCCTCAGCCCCAAGCACTAACACATCAAAATGCTTTAGTGGCCTGTTAACTATTTTTTAAACAAAACTCTTTCTGTGGCAGAGACGGGTCATTCCCATTTCCACTGCCCGCATGTCAACCCACAGAAGCTCCCAATGAGCCAGGTCCCTCAGACCCCCAACTGCTGATGCATGAGCATCACCAGCAGCGTGTGCCCGACTCACAGCAGTGTCCTACGGAAACCGAGCTCCCACCTCCCAGTTCCACACACACTGCCCTGAAGTTACAGAGCATCCCAGGAAGAAAAGACTGGAGGACGTGACGGGTAGAGAGGAAAGAAGGAAGATGTTGTCATTGCTGGTTCTGATTCATCCCGCATGGAACATGTATTAATCACAGGAAGCCAGCAAGGGTGAGTAGGACTATTACCCAGTAGTTACAGAGACATATTAATTAGATTAAGGGCTTGAACATAGTTCTCTTTCAAAGGTGAATGCCATGTCCACAAGAACTCGGAGTCATGTTCTCCATCCCTCTAGGCCAAAGTATATTCCATTAAAAAATAATGGAAGTGCTTCAGCAGAAAAGATTTACAATATCTCTGTCCAGAATAACCCAGGACTCAGTAGCCAGAGCTATAGCCACAGAAATGGACTGCAGCATTCATCCTCCCGGCAACAGCAGGGGGAAGTGAGCATGTCTGCCGTGCATCCTGGAGAATATTCCCACTGCCAGGCAATGCCTCAAAGGCAAACTGTCTCTCTTCTATTTTATGGGCACCTGTGGATGTGTTCCTAAAGTACCCACTGGGGTGACTCCTGCCACGGGGCTTCAGATGTGAAAAAGGCGTTGCTGAGCGGTGCTGAGACAGAAGCTCAGTGATCAGCATGGTTGGTTTCTCTGAACTGCTACAGTCTGACTACTGTCTGCTAAACATAAAGGAAATTCTTAAAATGGGACTGGTGTCACTTATATTCCTTGAGAGTTGGTAAGTAAAAGCCCCAGAACGCCCCAAACCAGCAAAAGCTGAATCTCCCTCCCCCAAATGGCCATCACGTAATGACGGTCGCTAACTCACACGGCAACGGTCTTTTGAGGCTGATACCTCTCTCATAGTAATTTTATGTCATTCCAGTTCCACTAACGAGAGTTGAGTTTACACCATGGCGCCAAAGGGGTATGTTAGACCCTTCATGCCCAAGCTCTCCAGAGCTCCCAGGGCCTGTTTGGCACCCCATGCTGCTGCCACGGGCAGAGCTCAGCAGCTGGGCTCCCCGTGCTGGCAGGGCTTGGGCTGTGCTAGTGGGAGGGGAAATACTCTACACAAATGGTCCGCTACTCTGGAAAAGAAATGAAGTACAAATCCATATTAACTTCAAAAGCCAAACTATAAAAAGCCAGATTAGTCATTTAACAACGTCTGTGCTGCGGGTTAAATGTTCAGTTGCTGCAAAATGGCAGTATTTCCCTGCAGCCGGGAGAACTGTGCTCTGTGATCCTGCCAGGAGCACCCACAAAGGCTGTGTCAGCAGCAAGGTACCCATGTGCATTAGGAATATTCAACGTGCATTGGGAGTACCAGCAAAAGCACCTCCATGAACTGGGTGTTTTCACAAAAATAGTGAAGCAACGGGATGCAACTTCAGTTAACTGAATCTCTCTTTTTTCCCATGCCAAACAGAATTCAAGAAATAACACATCAGCTACTGGGCAAATGTTGAAATCAACAGCGACAACCAAGTAAACAGCCATTTTACATTTTTCCTCACCCATTGTACATACCACAAGCTGAATTTTACACTTGGCAATTTCACTGGCTGCAGTGCAACCTGCACTGTACAGAAAAGACCGGAATTGCTCCTGCTTGTTTCTGTGTGGCTAAATTTTTCTCTTTTATTGTGCCAAATTATCAGACCTGTCAGGTGGGTAGAACTAGTAAACCTTGTGTGCAGAATAGTGCTTATTGAGAGCAAACTCAACAATTCCCTCCACCAGCAGGTAGCCCCCACGAAATCTGTGCTCACACACTGTCTGGGACTGCGAATTTAAACAGGCTTTTAGAAAATCCCAAACATTTTAGTCCAGTGCTCACCTCTTCCATTAGCTTTAAATGAAAGAGCTCGAAAGATATTTCACACTGAGGTTTCGAAGTCATTCCCTTCCCATCCATTTCCATATATTCAGTGAGATAACGTGTCGGCTGCTTTGCGTGTTGTTGTCACAGTGTTAGTTACACTGAAATACAGCCCCCTTAGGTAGTACCAAAGTCCTGGAAGGCAGTAGGACCCTAAAAGCATTATCATAAATGAGTCCTTCAAATGCAAGAGGTACATTTCAGTCTTCTGCTGGGACTGAATCAAAGCTGTATCCATTTTTTTCTAGATTTTATTTTATCCACTAAGGTTGCTAAAAAACACGGGTGCTGGAATTGACTGATGTTATACGTTTGTGACTTTGATACAAGTTTAAAGATTTTTATCAGTTTTATGTCTAATTTTATACTGAAAGATCAAACAACTCCTAAGCTTGAAGCTGTTAACAAAAAAAATATTAAAACAACTAAATTTCAGAGGGGTTTCATGTTCTCTTTTCCTCCCTCAGGACTTTTGCCAGACTAAGACGACACAACGCACTTCCAGAAAGTGCTTACACAAATGCAAGATAATCCATCCCTGAAAGCATAAATTGTTTCTCCTCATGAAAAAAGAAAAATCAAAAGAAATGTTAAAGCCACAGTCAAAATGCAGGAACGTCAAACCCTCTTCCCCGGCACAGACACTCGGCCAAGCAGCTCAAGCCACGTTCCCCAGGGCAGCCCCCGGCTGTGGCACCCCCAGGTACGGGGATTTCAGTAGCAATAACACAAGCACGTCCTGTCCCGGGACGAGGCTCTCCCTTACTGACGCAGAACAGGAGATAACATGATGGGAAAACGTAAGACCATATCTCTAGTCACTGAGAGCCTTCCCAGCTCCTCCAGCTGGCCATGGCCACCCTCCTGCTCCAGCCATCCTCTGTAGAGCTCACCACAGCCCACGGGGAACACCTCCTGCTCTTGGAACTTATAGAAACCTTCCTGGCAGGAGGGACATGAAACAAAGGCGTTTCTTGGGGAAACAAAAGGCCAAGGGAAGGGGATGGGAGCACAGGATCTGTTTTACCGAGCGCTCCACCAGACACGTAGGGAAGGCTCAAGTAGTCCTTGACTAAACAATAATGGAATCATCTGCCTACAGCTGCAAGTGAAGGTCATTCTTAATGATTTGGAATGCTACTTTTGGTAAAACAGTAGAGATTCAGAGGATATATAAGTCTAAAAGAGGAAAAAAAACAACAACAAGTGCAACATTTCCACAAAGCAATTGCACCTCTTGGTGAACACAGGTCTCTGCGTTGCGACTCATTTCTCAAGTCGGGCATTACTCGGAATAACAAAATCCCATGGGATCAAAACAGTTTGCCTTGGTGATTTATCTCTTTGCCCTTTCTATCTAATATTTTCTGAAATAATATCCAAAATCTTTCTCCTTAAATACCTTTATAGTTTCAGTAGGCACTCCAGGCTCTGGAACTTTGTCCAAGTAAGTCGTCAAGTCTTGATCCACGTGTTCAAACACTAACGTTAACTTGGTCTCTCTGTCGGTCCGGGACACGGTGCACACATCAAACAGCCTGGGGAGGGAGAGAGGAGAGGAGGTAAGTGCACAGACACACACACCTGACACCTCCTGCACGTCTAGTTACACCTCTTACAGTATACAGGGTGGAAAAAAGAGCTCTCAAAGGTAGAGAGATCTTTGAGCTCTTGATTCATCAGATAACTACTGGTACATCAATAGTATATCTCTCCATGGGTGGATTCTGAAATAGGATTAAGTATTACAAATTCATCAGCTGTTCAATGTAAAATTACAAGAAAATATCTTTTGGACCAAGCAACTAGAGTTAATACAGAAAATGGCCTGATATTTATCCACGTTCTGTGCTGCAGCACTTACAGACATTTAAACAAAAAAATTGTGAGAAATATTTTTGAGAGAAAATATCCTGGGTGTTTGCGTGCACCTTCAGTTTCTTTCCACAGAACCCCCATTACACGCCTTTGTAATTAAATCTCCTTTGGCAGAAACAGAATTTTTTTTGCTGATTACTCCTGCAAGTTCCTGGATGTAAGGAACACCTTGAGAGTCAGGATGCACTCCGGAAAAAAGCTTTGTGCACAAGATAGCACTGCAGAGAAGGCTTTCCTTTGCCACTGCTTTCTGGCATTCTTTTACATTTTTTATCATTTCCCCTTGTTGCACAACATCAGATTCAAAGTAATTTGCAAAGCCCTTCATAATGTCACATTCCTGTCCAATTACTCTAGTTGCTATTGTTTTCTCTTTTTAATTAGGATTTCTCTCATCTTCTCCGCTTCATCCGCCACTTCACACCAGCTTTACCTTCTTCCCAAACGCCTGCCCACCCCTCAGTGCCTCAGCCCCTGCCCGTACTGGTGACTGTCACTGTCCTTCCTCGAGTCCCACCTCTACAGAACCACAACGGACGGACGCTCTTCCCTGCTCACATACTTTACAAATATGTTTATTTAGTTAGTTTTAAACTGTAGAGATCAGACTGCTTTTCCCTCTGAAGCGAGGCAGAAAATCAATCGCTACTTTTATTAGGTGACAGTGTATTTAAAAACTGTATGAATATGGCTACTGAGAAAAGTCAATACAGCTAAACTGAAGAACCTGTCATCAATAACAAACCCAAGCAGCGTTGATAAGACCGCTTATGTTGGCCAACAACGCAGCAGTTCCTTTATTCCATGTATCTTTCACCCTCTTCCTTAGAATCACTGTGTGCCCAGGGGGATCCCCGACAGCGGCACCGAGAAATGGCGTTCCCTGTCCTTGGACCGAGGGCTCTCTCTGCAGAACCCGTGGGCAGCAGACCGGGCACAAAACCTTGGGGTCGCTGCTTTCCGAAGAGACGCCTGACAAACAGACCAGGAAAACACTTTGTTCTGAGTTTTTACTTCTTGCCTTAAATCTCAAAGCATTTCGCAAGCGAAGGGCAGATAAGAACTGGCAGAAGGGTCTGGGAAGACCGTAACTCAGATTTAGGAGAGGAGTATGTTTCACTCCAGGTGATGCAGATCTAACACGTTAAGGCCGTGGTCCCGCTTTAACAGCCTTCCCCAAACAATGCTTGGTCAGACCAAGCATTAGCCACCACGCTGTGGAAATGGAGGCAGGCACATCCCTTCTAGCTTAAAGAAGCCTTTCTGTGAGGAACAATTTGGGAACCCTAGTTAGAGATTATGGAGAGACTGTCACCCTGCCTCTACTAGGACACTCATCTGCACTTAATCTGTAAACATCATATGAACAAATACCAATTAAATTATCATGGTAACACAGGGACTGTAACAGCAAATGCCTTGGCGCGTGTCTCCTAAAGACAAATGTATTTCTCTCTGTGACTCCCTTCACGGGGCGCACGCGGGAGACAGATGTCCTGTACACGGGAAATCCGTTCTGCGAGAAGTCACAAACCTTCCTCAAAAGTAAAATTTGCTGGTATTTGGCTGGAGGTTAATAATCTGCAATATATTTATATAAATCAATGTGGAATGTAGCCGGACTGCCTGTAACCCCAACACATGCAAATAGAGAGGAGCCAGACAGGTCTGAACATCTGAACATAAACACTGGAAAATATTTCCAACTGTATGATTCCTTTGTGTTGACCTACATTTACCTAAAAATGTTCTAAACTGCCTTTTTTTTTGCCAGGTATTTAATACACTGGCAAAATTATCTTTTCAACTATAGCTGAATTGTAATTCAAGAAAAAAATAGGAAAAAAAAGATTACACTGTACAGAATATAGAAGCAACATGTAGAGAGGAGGTAAGTGGGGAGGGAACTGCTGATTCTCTCTTTAATTCTTCTGTATGTGGCTTATTTTCGTTCTGGCACAGCAAAATAAGGAACTCAGAGAAGCGCAATTCTAGTCCCTTATTCCTGAGTAATAACATTATCACTGAGAAATAATAATATCTCTCCGTTTTATGCACCCTTCATGTGAAACTCTACACGCTTTAGTCTTCGTAACCAGAACTGCAGATCCTGCACGGGGCTGCGCGAAGCACGACGTGGTTACTCACAGAAAATGCAGAAAGATAATAATTCAAAGCACAGCTTACACACATCCGCGGTGTTACAAAAAGACACGAGGTGGGATTGCCTGTGCCGGTCATTGTGCAGACAGACTGCCAGAGACACTGCCTCTTTATTCTGTAGTTCCATAGGTATAAACTACTTCTTTACAAACTCTATTCTTTTACATCCACTGTGAGAAAATCATCCATAAAGCTGGGGTCTGTAGCCAGGAACAGCTCTCCTGACGGCAGTGCACCTCTCTCAGGCCATTTCCTCACGATCTTCTGCAGGTGAGGGGTTTGCTTTGCGTGGAACCCGCAACAGCCCTTTTCCTTACGGAGCTACTCTGCGGCGCTGTCGGGAGCGGGGCAAACGTGCCTCCATTCATACAGGATTTCCACGCAGAACACTTTGTAAACACAAGCCCTGCCCTTCTATTGTACTTAGAAAAGAACCGACCGAATTATTTGATTAAAGCAAGATCCGCTATGGGAAATCCTGTAAGTATTGAAGAAGAAGTTTGGCCGGGAGTCACACGCCGCCCCGTGCCTCGGTCTCCTCTGGAGCAGCACTGAGCACTCGCGGGGAACCTGCCTCCTAATGCAGACATTTGCTCAAGTTAATTGTGCTAAAGTAAAAATAGCGTATCAGATACAAATCTGTGTCTCTGCTTTATTTCAAGTGTTTAGTGCCTCGCGGATCTCACTGTACCCTAGCACAGTACCTGCCCTCCTACAGAAACACTTGGGTGGTTTTGAACACAGAAAACTGGATGGTGCATCTTGAGGTCTCCGAAGCTTCTTGCACCTTGTAATGTGACAAATACAACCTTCATTTTACAATACACAGTCTCAATGCTCAAGGCTTTTATAAGAAAAGACACAGTTGTGCCAATTCCCTTGAAAACTATCGCCTCTGCTGACCGGTACTAACTAGAAAGTCCTTAAATGTAACAAGACTGGCTTTTGAGGTGCTCTGAGAATTGCTGTAAAGTTACCGACTTTCAAGTGGATTACACATTTTTTTCCTGAGCAAACAGCTCACAGATAACAACGATGGAGATCAAACCCATCAGCACAAGCCACCTGCAAGAAACACCAAAACCCAGGTCTGACTGCAAGACCTGAAAACCTGTAGGACATCAGTTTTCCTGGCTATTGTCAAACAGAAGAGTAAGAACCTCCGGAAGCTCAGCCAGGCCGCAGTCAGGGGCAAGACCAAACCATTAGATATTTGCTGCCAGTGCATGGAATGGCTTATTGTGATTTTTATTCAGTGGGACCAATCCAACATGAACACTTATCCCTTGACTTTGCTGGTCAATCACGGCACTGAACAGAAACATAGTGCTTGCCCTCTGAAGTTTTTCAACAACAGGGATTTACTTTAATTTTCTTGGGAACCGTGTCTCCCCAGGAAGAGTTACTTCTGAGCCTATGCATAACAAGGGAAACTGGAGCCACTGGTTATGAGGTGGAGAAATGTTTAGGACAACTGTGGCGTGGTAGGTGGTGGCACAGGAATAGGCTACAGTTCTAAGGTTTCCTAAGTCTGGACAAGGACTCGGATAGAAAGAGTTTGGTGGTCCCAACCTAACCCTGAATGGTGTTTATCCACAGGACAGAAAACCAGCACAGAATTTATGTGACTGACAGTCCCACCACAAGAGTGGGATACCGAGACTGTTACAGGTCATGACTGAGGTTTATTGACGACTATGTGTGTGGCGGGGTGGGGAGATCCTGAATAGCTTCTGCTTTCACTGTCTTTGGCTCAGGTTAATCCTGTGAGTCCATCACTTTCAAGGGCACAGAAATTTTCAGCCTCGCACACCAAAAAGCATTGTGGAAAGACCATCAGACATCCCTTGAGTCCAAATTTCAGCAGCGGTCTTGGACTCTTCTGTTCTCTGGAAGCTGCCAGCAGCAAACCCTTCATTTACCCCAACTTTGTAAACTACGTAATCCTTGAAAAAAACAGTTTCCCCATACTTTTAATACTATCTACCTTCTTGTTTCTTGCTTTTGAAGATGAAAAAGACTCTGCTAACAGAAACCAGTCTCCACTCAGAATCACATATACCCAAGGAATTGTAACAAAGGGGTGGTGTTTCAGATGGAGAAGACAATAGCTGTGCAAGGGGAGTGGAACATGTGCGTTAGGACAACCACGTCCCACGTAGCAAAACAGGAAACAGAGCTTCACACTCTGAAACGTACAACAGAGCTCCTTCCTTTTGCTCAGGAGATGCTGCTTTGTCTCATCTTAATCAGCAATCACCTCCTCCTCCACGCCTCTGGAAGCCAGGATTTCAAATGAAGTTTTTTCTCACTTGAAGGAGATTTAGTGAAGTACTTTTAGATGGAAAAAAGAGCACATGCAGATGAGCAGGCCTCAAAGTATCTCGTATTTTAAGTGCATCTTTTTCTGAGATAACATTTGTAAAACCACAAAGTAATGCAAGACCTAAGTTCCATTTCCAAAAGCGTATGGGGTCTTCAGGAGCTTCCCAACGTGGTTTTCCCACCAGGTGCAGCTGCACCAACGTCCATCAATACTTGGGATGTGCCCCCAGAGCAGACCACCATAACGCAGACGCCTGGCCACGCTCAGCTGCCCACCTCGGAGCTGGAAGGGCTCCGTGTGAGAGCAGAGCACTGCCCGCACCGTGGGGAGCTGCCCCCTGGGGACTTCTCCAGCAGCAGCCACAGCCCCGGGGTCAAACCCCATTCATTCACATACGCTTGGGTGTCTCTACACTGCCCATGTCAACTTCACATCTCAAACCCTTGGTCTCTACGTCTCTGCTGGTTTCCTGGAGTTTGTGAACATTTTTCCTGCTTCGCTGCCCTTCCAGCAAAGAGCAGCAGGACCTCTTCTTGTCTGCAGAGGAAACCTCTTTCAGGCAAATAGCAGAAAAGGGCAGAACGTAACATCAGATACAATTAATGAATTTATCTGGGAGAGGCAGATGCTCTGCAGATAGATGTTTCCAGCTCTGCAGTCACTCACTCGTTATCTGCTGAGCACAGAGCAGCAAGAGCTACCGCACAGGAGGGGCTGCAGGATGAGAGCAAAGCAGCGGAAAGTCCTCTCCTGGAGACCTGCTCCAGAGCTCGGCCAGCGTTCCTGCTCAGCGCCCGCTCTCCAGCCAGGTCTCAGGGAAGGAAGGGGGGCATTAGGATGACAAGGCAATCATTCATCCACACACTGAGCTCTGTGCTGTCGTTTTTTCCAGTCTCTCTCCTTTTCTGACTTGGAAAAATTATTTAAAATGCTTAGCTGTATAAAAGATGGTTTTGTTCTTTAAGCGTGTGTGAGGAAGAGAGACAGAGAAACCAGCAGAGGAATAGATGCTCTTGAAAGAGAAGTAAATAGCACTGGCTGAATTCCAGTAGCGTGGGCTGACTGGGCAGGCTTTCTGGGCGCAGAAGGGGCCGCAGCCCTGACCCGCGACAGCCCTGATCCACGACAGCCCCGACCCGCGACAGCCCCACGATGGTCTCGTGACGCCGACAAAGGTCTGCGCCAGTGAAACCACCAAAGAGAACTGATGTTCTCAACAGAAGCCAAGATTTGTGCCCCAAAGATGAAAAGGCCGAATACATTTACTCAGTCGCCACCCAAGGCACTAAAAGATGCAGCTGTTGAAGAGCTTTACTTCAAGGCAAAAACACACCTGACGAGGTTCCCTGCACCTCTCTCTGTTTATAGCAGCACGCTGTCTTTTTTAGCCCTCACACGGACATCTCTTGTTCCCCTTGTTTGTGAAGGGAGATTGTGTTTAATAGGAAAGGACCAGAAGCAGATCTGGCGAGACTCAGAAATTGGAACAATAACCCGCCTCGCAGAACTTCACTTCCAGGACTTGTCCTACAGTTCTTCAGCTTTTGAAATATTTGTGAATATTTCTGAATTATCCTCACCAGTCCATTAACAGCCTCAATCGCAATCGATTTTAAATCCCGACTGGCCGTTCCCCCAAATCCTGCTGGAGCCCACGCTCACCCCGCGCGTGGCCGCAGCAAACAGACTCTGCGAGGGACAGGCCGAGCCACCCCAAAGCAGAAACAGTGGCTGACAGATTGTTTATGATCAGCAATAGCTCTGTGTGACCTATTCATAGTGCCCTCGTGATCCCCGGCCAGCAAACGCACGCTGCCCCTCGGAGTCACGTACACGGCCGCCAGACAGCGCTGGGAGAGCTGCGCTGCCAGCTCAGAGGACAAATTAACGATGCTCCCACTCACTGGCAGTGCCCGGGCACCTTTTATTAAACAGTTTAGATCTTCTGTAGACCCCCTTCCTCAGGGAAACCTGCATGCCTTTTGACATTTCCTAATGTGCTCAACATGTAAATAAAACCTATGTCTGAATATTGGTTTTGTTTAATCCAAATGAAAGGAGCGCAGAAGTTATTGACTCCGGACTCCGAGCCGTACCTGTGTGAGATGGGATACGGTCTCTGTTCAAGTGTAGCTCACAGTCACACTGATTGTTACAAGCGCCACATTCCCGTTTGCATTCTGAATTCACACTTGTGCCAAACCGACAGGATCTAAATTTAAGCTGATCGTCTCTTTCTTGGATTTGAATAAAACCAACAACTCATCTTCAGAAGATTTTACAACAGTACAAATTCCCATTCATTCTTTGGTAGCTTAATAATCTAATCTACCTACACTTCAGGCTTGGTGGTGATGCCAACGTGTCAGAAATAACAAAGGAAATAATAACCTTTCACTCCATATAAAACATATTCACGGCAAAAACCCAAAAGTCCATTTCGATCCTCTGTACCATCTCCTAGAGTTTTTTAAATCCTTGCAATATCACAGCAGTTCCCCGGGTATTTAATTCAGGATTTTTAAAGTGGTAAGTAATTCCAGTGCAAATTTGACTCCAAGCTCTTGCTTTGTAGAGGTGCATGGGGAAGCCCAGGAACCAAGAGGCAGGTAGTGCAGCAGATGACAGGAGAGCTCTGTCCTTCTGGTGCTCCCCACCAGGTCAGGGACTGCTGCTCCCGCATGACCTCGGGGTTACTCTACAGCATAATCTTGCTGGGGAACAGTGCCCTACGCAAAACTCGGGTTCAGTTTGTATTGTCAGAGGCCTATTGTCAACAGCTGCCCAGAGCTTGGGGTGCTCACAGGATGACCATTAATTTCCCACAAGTTTGAACCCCAATTAACCTTCCAGCGTGGACTAAACCCTCGGGCATACAAGGAACCACAGCCTGACTGACAGCACGTGTGAAGGGCAAGCCCAGTGGCCGGAGCCATTGAACGAGTTGCAAAGGGGCTTGTTAGATGGAGCCAATACCCCTCAGCCCTGGGGCTGCTGCGCTGCCCGGGGAGAGGGGCCGGTGCCCGCAGCAGCCGAAAGAAGCACAAAGCCAGGATGGTGACGGCACTGAGGAGGGGAGAGAGCTCTGGATGCAAATATCTTGCTGGGCTTCTTTTCGTGGCAGTAACAACAGCTTTAGTGAAGACCCTCAGAAAAAGTATCATTGTAGGGATTCGTGAGACACCGACACGTTAAAGCCTTGCAAGAAAATACATTTCTACAACGTTTCGTAGGTAGAGATGGGACCAAATGGTCTGTGATTCTCCAAGAAGGATCAAGAGCTGACTTTTAGAAAGGGAGAACTTCCACAGTTCAACAACACTCCACTGCAAAAGCAAAAGAGCAGGAAAATAGAAGAAAAAAAAAAAAGCCTAAAGAAAAATAGAAGGCTACATTGGCTAAGGTTGACAGTACTGATATGCACGAAGTAAATAAATTATATGTTAGTAAAGACAGATGTTAATTTAAACCCCAAGTTCATTCTTTTTCAGTCCTTTGAATTGTGGTGTTCTAATGCATTCAAGGAATTGTTAAGGAAATATGTAGGCTTTTTAATGTAACACGCCGTATATCCATGTATCCAACGGGCAGCAATTAGTATGGAGTGAAACAGAGAAACACTGCAGGTTCACTGCCCTGCCCCTTCCTTTATATTTGGGTTTATTATTATGTATCATTTCTTCAATACAATGTTCCTGGCTCTCTATGTGACTTTATAGCAAAGAAAATCCCTGAAACCAGCACCACTGGGACGTCAGGTGCCGACTAATTCCCGAGGCTGTGTTTATTGCTATCACAGCGGTCCCTTGACATAACGCAAGCTTTGAGGCGTGTTTTAGGAATGTTTTTAGCTCTGTCAGTGCAACAATGCAACGCTGGAGTCAGTCGAGTGCAGAACACAGCTGCAGTGGATCTCGGTCCTGCGGGACCCCGGACCCCCGGGCTGCCCCGGAGCCCACGCTCCAGGTGACCCCCGGGCTCCAAGGAAGCACCCCCCACCCCGAGCTGCGTCTCCTCGTGTGCCCAGACTCTTCCAGAAGGGAAAGCAGAGCTGGAAACAGAAAAAGGTAATGCTTTGTCTGTGCACATGGAACAAAAGGCCAAAAAAGGTCATTTTTCTCCTCCGAACTCTCAGCCAGTCATTGTCTGGAGAGAGCGGTGCAAACCCCCGTGCCCACCTTGAGCCCCTGTCGGTCCTGCGCCGGCTGCTCCCACCCACGCAGGGACAGGTCTGCAGCCCGAGCCCTGCAATCCCACCTCAGTGTCCTGATCTCAGCCACTGCCTCTCCTCCCCAGCTTTCTAACCACCTTTAGGACTCCAGGTTAATTCTGGAATATGACCATACGCCTTTCCCAAGAGTCTGTCCCAGGCAGACTGTCACTGAGAGATTTTACTTGGTGGGATCCCAGATTATCTTTAATGGATTTTTGAAGATATTTACAAATATTTCTTCTCATGAGGAACTTAAAAGAAAATACATAGAGATAAAATAAACCCAAAGCAAACACTGAAAATTCCTCTGCCCTCTTCGCTCACCCCCCCCAGCCTGGGCTCAGCCCTCAAAAGCTCTGCGCAGAAGAGCCTTCACCTGCAGCTCATGGAGTCGTTACACAGATTTAAGTGGCTTTGGCTCAGGCCCAGCCAGTTTTTGAAAGGGATTTTCACCTGCAACAAACTTCCAGCACAGAGTTTAACATTCATGTTGTGCTGAACAGAAACAAATGAGACTAATAAATCTTCAATAGAAATTTACAAGTTTTTTCTGGCTTAATAAATTTAGCCAGGGGGCAACCGCTCTTAAACATTCGGTAGGTAAAAAGGAATCCTTGATTCCATTCGCATGCAAATTCCTGACACGTTTCATCACAATTTAAGATGTCACATCTTACAAGTTTATAAATATGGGGATTTCATGGCTGCCCTCTTCCCCATGCACAGCCACTCACACCTGGCCGTACGAGTTCCCCAGCTGGCATGCCATTTCTCCTACTAACATTTTTTTATTTTATTTTTTTTAAAATTAATTCATAGCACATGCAAAGAAAAATAAAAACGTCTGTTTCTGCAAGATTCTCAGGTGCTTTCATCCTCCAGCTCTTCAGGTCCATGTCTAACACACGGGTCCTCCTCCCCCAGCCCTCTCCCAGGGAGCTGGGAGCCAGGCAGCCAGAGATCCATGCACCAGGGGTGAAGGAGCTACAGGCTGTGCAGCTCTTTAAGCATTTCCTTTAAGTTCTTGCACACATATGTAAAAGAAAACAAATTAAAGATTATTTGCAGGGTTTGGCAATGAAAATGAGGTGTTAGTAGCATTTTGAGCTGGCAATAAATTTTATTCGACCGTTTTATGACTTTGGGGCACAGACAGCTATTTCTTTAGGGGCGTCCTTTAGCGGTGTGAGATTAGGGTTTGCATTTTAATGGGTGGATAGTTTTGAAATAAAGTCAGCATTTGTACGTCAGACGTAAATACATGACGAAACTGTAGTTTGGTCGTTTTGCAACAATGTCTTCCACATTTCTGAAAGAAACGAGCAAACTATAATAAATCTTGCAAACCAAGGTCTGGTTCCTGGAGCACGAACCCATTTTTCTGTCGAGGCGAATGGAAACAAGGGAGAGGGACCCAGGCTCTGCGAGAGGAGAGCGCTCTGCCCTGCCGGCCGGGGCGAGCTGCGGTGGGCGGTGGCCACTCGGGACCACAGGGCAAGTCACTGTCATGGCTGCCGAGCCTTAACTTGCTGGGAATGATGCTTTTGGGTCTGTCCTGCTCTTACACCACTCTTACACCACATACCGGGCTAGGTGGAAATTGTTCTAATCATTTCTACGCCATATATGAATGGTTTTATTCATATAATTATTTTTATTTCAAGAATAAGTCAAGAGAGACTGAGGGCTGAAGAAGCCGGTCCTCATTATTTTCTCTCATCCACCCCAAGCCCTACAGTCACCCTGTTTAGCTCTGTCTGGAGAAAGAGCACGGAGACTTATTCCACAGCTGCTGGGCTCCAGCCCTTGTACAGCCGGTTAACCAGGCTCCACTACACACCACACGGCCCACGACACCAGCACAGCCTACAAAAGCCTCTTCTGGCTGTGCTATTCCACTGACACAAGATTATTTGTTTTTTTCCCAATTTCCATCTCTTTTCTAACAGAAACGATTACCTCTCTCAGCTCTTCTTTAGAGCTTCCATTTATCTTCTATTTGAATATGTAGTCAAGGAAAAGCCAAATGTTCACACTGTGAAATGTCATACTGGACATCTTTATGTACAATTTTTATATGAATTTTCATGCTTATTGCACCACAGGCTTTTAATTAAGCTGCCACTAGACTACCAGTTATATCAACTGCTACACTGGAGCAGCTGTGGGTGGACGCTCACCGGCAGCACCAGCCTGCAGAGACAGTTATCGCTCCCATGGCCCATAGACACGGGAATAGCAGAAGTTTTCTCTACAGGAAGATTCCAAACTCAAGGAGTCAAGAGTAATTAAACTGAATGGATACAGGGAACACATGAAGGAAATGTACAATCTCAGAGAGTAAAGGTATGGCTGCATTAATTGCAAGGGGAAAAGAAAGACATCAAAAAACTGTCAAGATAAGTGAAATGATTTGGGACCCAAAGTCCTAAATGACAAACACCCTCGGTACTTAGGGCCGCCGTGCGTATTGGGAATTATGGGACCTGTTGCCCAAAGTGCCACTTTTCGATGACTTTCAGTTAGAATCCCCATGTCTACATCCTAAGAATATAAAATGGGAAGACAACCCTGGGTTCAGCTGCTGCATTAACTAATTAAAGCCCTCCCCCCCACCCCGGACAGACATTCATGGGGACACTGGGAGCCAGAGGATGCTCCCCACCACCCCGTGGGGAGCTGTGGCCCTGGAGCCTTCCTTACAGCACGTTCCAGCTGGGAGCTCCCCGGCACCCCAGGTCCCTGCAACAGGAGGACAGTCGTGAAATAAAACCCCAGAGTTATTCCAGGAAGCTGACCTCTACCATTTTACACAGGATATTAAATAGACCCCAGCTGTCTCCACTTAGAAGTGACTTAGTTCATATGTTTCACAAAGGTCCATTCAGCCGCTTTCGGAGTTATCACAGAACTGAAGTGACTTTCTGTGAAGAAAAAGCCAAACTTTCTGGTGCTTTCCCTCACCTACTTTTCACACGGGCGTGTCCTGGTTTTCAAATATCTCAACGGGCATCAATATATTCTGAAATAAGAATCTGTGTCTGGATTATGAAAACATTTGACTGAGAGATAACTGTCTCAAGCCCATTTGGAAGAAATATACACAGAGCTTCTTTCCCCTAACCCCAGGAGACACAGTGGTCTTGGTTTCCATGAACGCCCTGTCGGCAAGCCCCGGGGAATACGGCTATGGGCCATACAGCCATATATGCATTGTGCAGCACAGTCTGTGCCGCTTCGCTCTTGAAGGCAGAGAGGTGACACAGATTTGGATTTTCCAAAGCACTAGAACACTTTTTCAGGCTTGTGAAAATGACGGTGATGGACATATTGGAAATGCCATGATAATCATGTCCATTCAGAAAATTTTAGCGGAATTGTTTCAAGAACTCAACAGTCTTTAAGAAGAGCCTCCATTTAAAAGCCAACAAAATGATATTGCAATATTTTTGTATAAAGGATGTGCTCTGGGATGAATGAGTTCTGGAACTGAGTGAATAATGCAATTTAAAGATGGCAATTTCATGCTTGAAAGAAGACAGGTCAAAATGACCTTAATTTTTACAAGATTTGAAAAATTTTAAAAAGGGTCAATATTAAAAGGAGACACATACTCTCATCATGTAAATATTTCCTAAAACCTTTAAAAAATATATTTGTACTGCAGACAGGAGGAAGAAAAAGCTGTTTCCAAACTCAGTTCTGCTGCTTTTCCCTACTGCCATCCCTGCCCGAGGGCCGCCGCAGCGGGCTGTGTCCCGGTGGGGTTAAGCCATCAGATGTTTCCTCCTTGGGATACTGCCTGGGCCCTTTGCCACTCCCATCGGGCTTTAGAACTTTCATTTACTCTTTCCAGAATACATTTAATAAAATTTACTATTTTATTATACTTAGGAGTGAGATGGCATTTCAGTTCCAAGTTCCAATTTTCAATGTCATGTAACTTTTTAAAAAGAATTAGCTTTGTGGATGGCTTTGTTCCTGGCTTGCCCTCACTCCCTTTCAATTTTTCCTTTTAACTTTAAAAAAGAAAACTGTTCAGACATTTTTAAGGCACATACTTCGAACTAATTGCAGTCCTACGAGTCTGACAAACCTCAGCCATGTCACAAAATAATAATCCTGAACTTCCTGGTGTAAATGCAGACAAACCTTGAAATTCTCATGGCTTTTGTTTCCCACATATGCACACACACGTAATATACACATCCAAACATGTCAATAGAGCAACTTATTTGCTTTAGTACACTTATATTGTCTTAGCGGTTCCATAATAAAAAAAGCTGTTTTCAAGCTTTGTAAATCAGGCTGTAGAAGAACGAGACATTCAACATAACAACCCATGGAGCAGAATCTGTTTGCATTATTGATTGATTTTCATTTTGCAGGCTATTACCAAGCAATGTGGGCTGACTCATTTGGAGATTATGGGGAAAAAAAAAACACTTTAAATTAAAAAAAATATATATATATTCCAAGAGATCACAGTATACTACCACTGCTTTCCAAGCACTAAGGTCTTGGATAATTCAGAGTGGAACATAAGTTAGCCACCAGAATTTTCCAACTACTTGCAATTGTACAATCACATAATTTGATTGAAAGGAATCTGAGGCAATGAAACTACGTGTGGCATCAAAATCTTATCAATAATGAGACAGTTAGCCCACTCAGTGGCAAATCCTGTATGAGACCAGTCGACTGTTGAATTTTTGATTACCTCCCATTTCTTAAATTCTTTTTTGTAAAGCCTATTGTTACTACCTCAAGTTTGGGAACCATCCCTTGCCCCAGAAATATGAGATTTAATTATTGCGGCCACTATGACTGTGTTTCTTCACTATAAGAACTTCTTAAAGCAGCTACTGCAATTTACTTCAGGCTGCGCAGAGAGTGGTCTCTCTTCCCTGCACCCCAGGAACAGCCGCTTCATTGACAATGTTTGTAAGTTTTGTCTTTAAACCTTGGCTGAATTGTCCACTTCTCAGTTGACTCTCCAGCATCTGCCAGAATTATAGGCTCAATATCATTTCACTGATGTAGAGGATGGCAGAAGATTTAAATTTGCTTTCTATGACTTAAGCTTTGTTTCTGCAGAACGGTCCTGTCCACTCCCAACTTTGGGTTACTGGAAACCAAGCAGTCTTTGAAATGTATTTTCTTACAGACGTTGCAATATCCTATTGATTTGGGACATTCCTATATATTTCAAATGTCTTCTGAAAAGGCTCCCTCACCAGTGTTACTCACCCATCTGGGGTTTCTCTGTAGCCACAAATACCTTTCATTTTCAGTCAAAGGGTTACCTGACTCTCCCGTGATGCCCGACTGCTGTGGCCGTTGTACCGCCAGGGCCCGCAGCTCCGGCCTCCCTTCTCTTGGTACTTTTTCACTACCTCAGAAAGATCTCCGCTGGAAATAACTGACATCTCTAAAAGATGTTTTAATTTGATCAAATAAAGTTAAAAAGTATTAAAACCTTCTTGATTTCTGAAGAAGAGAGACACCATACAATCAAGCAATGCCAGGCAAGATTTTTCTTGGATGATGTTACAGTCGTGAAGGCAATGGGATGAGCAGGAGTCCATGCCATGAGGAGATACAGGTGCTCAGTTCTGCAGAAATACTGACTTGTCGGGGCCCTTCCAAGAACGCCAACTCTTTTAAGTTTAATGAGACATTTAATTCTGATTTTCAGACTATAGTCATTGATTCAAAGCTGTCTAGATATGGATATGATTGCTTTGAACAAAACTCGTTGCTCAGCATTTTATAAAAAGCAGAGATGAACATTAAGGCAGCAAATCGATTAGAGACTTCTGTGAGGAAACCACAAAGACCAGTGGGTAGGCCTATCTCCATTAACAATCTCGAGGGTGATCTAAGGATAAACAACACACTAATTAAAAGTGCAGATGCTCCTCAATCTCAGTGTTGTGAAGATCACAAATGCACACAAAGTATGCTATTAGATAAAATTAGCAAAATGAGATTAACCTTGTAACCTACTTCCTAGTAGAGAAAAATAATACAAGTCATTAACTTTCGCTGTCCCAAAGAAACCTGGAAATCAGTAATAAATGTTCTGGTGGTGTGCTGGTCAATAGAAAGTCAGACATAAACTAATTGCAGCTACAGAAGCATTTGCTCTTGAGAAAGGGAGATGCACGTGGAACTGAAGTGACCATGTGTGTGACACAGCCTGGTGCCCGGGGATAAACACAGCCTCAGGTGACAACGTAGAGATAGACATCCCATACTAAGGCAGAGAGGAATTATTTGTGGTGCTAAAAGGGAATGTAACTTGGAGGAGTGAAACGGGTCAACAGAAACTCTGAGTCCACATCAGTGAAAAAACTCCCAAGGGAAGAACCACTTCTATACCCAGTTTGGTGAGCTCAATAGTTGCAGCATCTAAAACGGGAATGGTAGAGTCCCAAACCTACGTGCTCAATGGGACATCTCTGCACGGCCTGCCTGTCCTCAGGCATTTTTGTTCATCTTAACTTCAGGAATTCATGATTTGAGCAACCAGAGCCGTTTGAATCAGTGCAGCTCTATCAACTTCACCAGCAGAAACTCAACCCTTAATGTGCAGCTGTGTTCTGGGATTAGCTGGAAGGTGTGGGTGAGATTCCCCCGTCAGGAGTGAGTGTCCACAGGGACCAACAGTGAACTGCGCAGGTTGGTTTCCAGAGCATAACACAAGAATAACCAGAAGATCTTCCTTCAACTGAAATCTTCTGCTTATAATACTGTATACTTATAATACTGTGATGAGCCACCACTCCCAAGTCAGAGCACCTAAAGATCAGACCTGTCTTTTCAGGAGAATACCACCCGCTATCATTTGCTGAAGGGCTGCCATTCATTGTGAGACACATCGATTTTCTAGACTCCCACAAGAGTTTTTTTCGGAAGAAGATTTGATCACCAGTAAGGGCAACTGAAAAGCAAAAATCATATATAATACATAATACTGTAAATCTGAATGCTCTAATCTCATCTTTAGTATGCAGCATAAAAAAACCATCACAATATATTTATATGATGAGCAAAGGGGTAGAAGCCAAAGCGAGAAGGAGGACAGAAGGTGGGAATCTTACAAAGACTTACTAAAATGGATACATCTTTAACATTGATACAATGTAACTACAAGAAATATACCATGTTTCTATTTATATGTCGGATTTAGTTGTAACTTTATTCAACAGGCTGTTGCTGGGGTTGTTTGTTTTAAATAAAAGACTTTCATACCCTGTACCTGTTTTTAATATCACAGGGTTTTAAAAAATGTATGATTATGGTATATTTCTACACACTATAGGTTTCTAGCTTTTTGTAGAAACACAAGGAGTCCAATTCCTTGTGGTAAGGAGCGAAAGTTAAATGTGACATTGAAAGGCTCCCTTCCACAGGGCAGGAGAGAGGGGGCCGAGCCCTCTCTGTGAGGAGGAGCCGGGGACCCCAACCGGAGCCACCCCGACACCCCAACCGGCCCCCGCGCCCCCACTCCCACCGCCCAGGGAAACGAGAGCTCAGAAATGACTGAGGTGGTTTGCTCTAATCAAATTAAACCAGGCAAGTGTTCTTTTCAAAGGTAACTGTCTACTCTGCAGCTGTATGCAAAGTACCACATCAAATGTGGAAAAAAAAAAAAAAAAAAAAAAATAGTGATAGAATTCTATCCTTCCAGTAGAGCCCCGGGAAGGGAAACAAAAGCAGCGGTGCAGCTAGGAGATCCAGTGACAGGGAGCTCCGAGGAGCACGCTAACTTAAGGAACAGTGAACAAAGTACTGACGTTTCCAGTTTATAATTAATTGATTCCAGGGAGAAGGGAAGTCTCTGGCATCGTTAAACAGCAACAGACACCTTCAGTTATTTATCAGAGTGATCACGCTTCAAATAGGTATTAAAAGATTAGCCAAAGCTCGACACAGAAGAGAGAAAAAATCACTTATGCTTTTCCATTCAATTTCTCACTTCCTTTCTCTATTTCTATCGAGAACATGTAACATTCTGCACTGACTAATGCTGCAAAAGTCCGAGCTCAAGAGGTTTCGTCTGAACTCAGTGTGATTCATCTGCACTGGGACTGAGCTACACGGGAAATCCCTGCAAAATAAATTCACACGGGAGTTATTTTTTTTATTTTCTTTTACTAAGAAGAGATCAGTCACCTGTTAATAATAATCCGGGCTGATAAGCAGTCAGTGATTTAATGGAACTTTTTGCTAAGTTTGTAAGCAGTTTGCGGGGTATGTCACAGGAAATCCACCCCGGTGCAACCCACCGGCACCAGCAGATTGGCACCTTCCAGTGCACCCCGGGTTCAGGTACTGAAAATCATCACCTGCTCCTCAAACCATGAGGGATGCTTCTCCGGCTAGAGACCCAGCTGCTTCTAAAACCCCAACAAGACATCTAAAGCATCATGTGGAAAAGGTTCTTGGTACTCATATAAAACATTCTTTGTTCTGCCTAAAGAAATCACAACTGTGTTTGAATTCTAAGGCCTGATTTTAAAAGGATTATTTAGCAGAATATTTCCTTTCCCTTAAGGAAGGGACACATTTCCAAGGGCTGAGGGTAAACAAATAAATAGGCAAATCAATACAATCGTTTGGATGCAATGAGGTATTTTGAAACAGTTTGGAAATCAACAGTCCTATTTCCACTCTTTGATGATCATCTCATCAAAAGCTTCCCAAAGGGAGGTTTCCCTAATGGAAAATGTGAAAGTACACGATGGAAGAAAACACGCATTGGAAAATCCTAAAGTGGTTTGTCTATAAAATACAAACACTTTATAGTTTAAAGGTATAGTTGTTAAATAATCATGCATGTGTAATTTTAAATATTTTTCAGAATATAAGAAAAATATATGAAGAACTGCTATAGGAGGAGAAATTTCCTCTCTTTTGAATGCAAAAATGCAGCTAAGTTGTATATATATAAGGGCACGGTTATCTTTTGATAATTTATCAGATCATTAAGAACCAACTTGTTCAGCAAAACTGGAAAACATCTAGATTTCATACTGAGAGGAAAAACCAAATGCTCTATGTACAGCTGCAAACTTTTGGAATGAACAGCAACTTCTATTTTATTTAGGGTTATGAAACTTTACGAAATAATTTTTAAACTTCAGAACCAAATTAAGTCAACTAAATTAACGACACGGACAACCAACCACCCTTGATGCCAAATTCACATTACTGCTGAACCGGGATATTATTAATCACACATGATTTATTTTAACTTTAAATAGAAAAATTCTCTAGAAATAAGGCTTCCATTCACGTAATAAATGAATAAGATCCAATATCTGTGAAGCATATTCTTATGCTTATTGTCCCTCCAGCTCCTCTCCCCAGCCCCTGGATGGTGGGTGCTCTCCTTCTCCCCGCTCCGCTCCCCACGTCAGTCGGCAGCGGGTACCACGCAGCAAACTGGTCCCAGTTGACCCACCCTGGCCCTGGTCTGCTGGGGTGAACCATCCACCCTCCTGCCCTTTTCCAGGCTCAGCTTTGAATCCCGGGCCCCACTCCATTACAGAGGGGAGGGTGAGGCTGTGCCCAGCAGTCACGGGCTGTCCCCAGGCGGCTGCGGCACAAGGAGCTGGGCTTCCATCCTGGGCAGGACCCAGCAAGGCCAGACCTCCCCAAGAAGAGGGCACAGCCATCCACAGATTTAAAGAAGGAAGGGAGCACTGGACATAATCTAAAACGACTAACAGTTGTTTGCACAAAGACTGGAAACATGTTTTTTGTAAAAAGCTTAGATTCAGGATAAGATAAAATACTTTTTGAAGAAAGCTTGTATGCACTCCAGAAACTGACTTTCCTAAGGCCCAGAAGGCTACTCCATGTCCAACCCTCCCTTCCTGACATGCTCTTATCTTGTCCTTTTTCTGGCAGACCATCTTCTCAGACTAAATCATCACATCCATTGCTAATAAACAATTCATATGGACAGGAAGAATGTCACTTATTTTCCCTGTAGGTAGGGCTGTAGGCGGCCGATGACAGGCCAGCATTCCTGTGCAGTCACTCCACAATGTCCTCTGCCAACTTAACACTTCTCCAGACCCTACCTACGGCCAAACCCTCTTCGGTGCCAGCCACATTCCCCTCTCACCACCAGAGGAGCCCTGTCTCCAGGTGAGCAGTCCTTCCCCAAGACCTCTGCAGTGCTCCTTCTGGCAGCCAGTGCGGGGCCATCTCCTGCCCCTGACCACCACCGCTCCCCAGCCTGGAAATGCCTCTCTCCTGCCAAGGAGCTTCCCGTCTTCACATCTGCCTTGAGGACCATCCTGTTTGTGTTAGACTAAGCTGACTCTGAAGCTCATTCAGTTTTTCCTTCTCATTACTCATCCACCTCTTCTACCTCAGCTGAGACCCATCTGCCAGATTAATCCCTTCAGCCTTGGTGAGTTCCAAGCTCAGTCTCTTCTGCTTCACTCCAGCCCCACATCTCATTTTTCTCTTCCCGGGTGCAGGACAACCCTTGCACCTGGCGATGGAGAGGTGACCCTTTCCTTCTCTCCAGGGCCTTGGCAGGTGCCAGGAGAGGGGCTCCCCAAACCCCAACTGTCCCGCACACACAGCGCTGCTGGGCTGCGGGAATGAGGTCACTCGCGGCAAGTTTAACATCAGCTTGGCAGAAAAAGGAAGTAAGGAAGGAAGCAGAATTCACTGGAGACAAACACCCCCTAAAATAGAAACGTTTCACTTGACGGGATGGAACATCTCAATGATTTTGCGAAGATCATCCTTTAAACCTATTAACAGCACAGCAATAAAGCCAGCAGCCAATGTCAGCGTCACCACAGGCTGGAACCAGAAACAAAATCAGTGGCTGCATTCTGAAAGGCTTTTCCTTCTGTACGTTCCCGTACCGCTCCAGTTTGACAAACAGAAGGCGGCAAAACAACGACAAGTCCCCATTGCCCTGCACGGGGACAGTGAGGTACGGATGGGCTGGCACAGCCGCGTCCTCATCGCGCCGGCGGGACGGACTGGGAATTTCACACCTATCGTAGTGTGACGGGATTTGGGGCACCAACTGCCCCGCACCTCCGGGGCCTCTGAGCAGGGTCAGGAGCTGGTCTGGCGGTCTGGGCACAGGGGATGGGGAGCTGGGTGTGCCCCAGCCCGCCCCTCCCCGGGTTGCCCGGCCAGGGGATGTGCTAATGGGCTCCAAACGTCCTCGGGGCGCAGCGGGAGAGGAGAGAGAGCATGGGCCACCCGTGCGACAGGGGGAAAGCAACCCAGGGGTACTGCAGGGCACAGAGGGCACCTCCCGGTGTCACTCACATTTCAGTGGATATAAAATAGCCTAAAACCTTCAACGTGGCAGAACTGTGCCAACAGCCGTAACCCCTGCGCTTGCCCCCGCCTATCAGTGCACCGAAAAGGCAGAGAGCGGTGTCACCTCCCGCTGGGCGGATCACGCCCAGAATCCTACCACATCAAATGTGGAAAAAAAACCACAAGCTCACGGGGAGGAGAGAACCGAGATTCGGAATTCCTTATTATATGGTCACGGTGGCCTTGAACGGCAAGATTTCTGACATCTTTGAAATAAAAACCCAGACTAGATTATATTCTAATACATTATATTCAATATAATTTGGTTATTTTAAAATCGAATACTTAGTAACCCATGAAAATACTAAAAAAAAAAAGTTATATTAAACAAAAATATGAGCCAGGAAGCAAAAATATAGAGCTTTGCAGGTTTGGTCTATTTGCTTAAGGTCTAACACTATTAAAACTGTTAAATATACATACGTTAGAAAACAAGCACTGCAAGAATTACAGTATTCTGTCTTGCATATCACCTTCCCAGGGTGCAAATTCAGAGTCTGATGGATGATTAACATTAGGGAAAAATTATTCATCTGACTACCAGCAGGAGAGAGATAAAACGAACACAATATATTGCTGAATTTAGCCTTATAATCACAAGAAGAGTTTTTACAGATATATTGCAGCAGGGAATACTCCCAGCTTTACACACAGGAATTTCCTGAATCTAATATGTCATTTATTCCTGGCAAAGTCTGTCCTTTGTCTACATATATTTCATTTTTCCCAAACAGAACAGCACTAAGCTACATAAGTGCTGGACTGATTTTTGCCAGATTTAACTACTGTATACAGTAAAGCTTTACTAAAGCATTACATCTTTTTATCTGAGAGGTGAGCTAGGGGAGCACCTTAATCATCCTACCGGTGAGAAAGGACACTTCTGAGCCTACAACACGCCTCGTGTTAGAGCAATTCACAGGAAGGTTTACTCTTGCAGGTGCTATTTTTCACTTTCTTTGTGAAGATAAATAGAACAGAGTTGGGTGTCCTGACGAAGGGGATCTCTGTACAAGGGAAACGTGAGCAGGAGAGGATTTACTCACACAGCAATCATCCCTTTAACTGTGTCTTCCCCACGCCTTTCTCAATACTATTTTTGACAGTCCTGCAAAATTGTAGATCCTGCCCCAGGCCTTATTCCCCCTACAGTCAGTAGTCCAGAGACTTCCACTCCCGTCACTTCTCTGACGAAGATTAGACTTCCTTTCACTCCTAACCTTGCAGTTCTCTTTGCTTTATCCTGCCGTTATCTAACTTCTTATCTGACTTCATTATCTAGTGCTGTAAAAGCAACGGCGCTGTGACACATGCATCCCTTCATTGTACGGATACGGAACCCGTGGAGCGGGACAGGAGAAAGGCGGAACCAAGCCTCATAATGAGCCAGCAGTAGCACGGAAAACAATACGACAAATATTTTCTTTAAAATTATTCAATGCTATTTAGACATTTCTACTTTATGGAGAAAGTTCTTTTCCATCCCCAGCGCCAGGCACTGGAAATGAGTCTGTGGCTCTAGGCGCTTCAAGGATTTGGGAGGAAGGGACGCCCCGGCCACTGTGACAATCCTGGGCTGCGGTACCAACGCTGGTTCCACATCACAGAGCTCTGCCTCTGCCCAGCAAGTGCCGGGTCTGTTCCTCACCCAACTCCTCTTCACCTGCAGCACCTCGGCACGGGGCAGAGTGGCCCTGGAGCGCCCAGCCCCGGCTCTCTGGGGATGCCTGGCCGAATTCTGACCCAGGGGTCCCACATGCCGTTACCCAGAGCTAACAGACTGAGCATCACACCTGCAGCACCCACTTATTTGTCTCAGGCCAGCTGCCTGTAATACTCAGAAAAAAGCTAGACATCCCCCAGAATAAATAAACAAATAAGATTATTTCAAGTATTTGTGTTGTTATCCCAGCGCTCTGCAGATGATGTGCGCTTTAACCCCGTACGTAGACAACGCATTTGACATTATTTATATTTAGTAGCCTGGCCATGACACTGGTTTCCAGAACACACGCGCAGGCAATGGACATTTCTGTAAGCGTAACACCTTCAATAACTCAGAGCAACTAAGTCAGCCGCTTCACATGGCAGATCTTCTTTTACAGTATTTCCTTTTTGGAGTATATTTACATAACACAAAAATAGACCTTTAATTTCAATGAATCACAAACTCTTCTACCGAACTTTGTAACGGAACTGGGGCATTTAAATATTTTCAAATAGCCTTTCACTATCAGGAGATGACTTCAGTCACTCCAAAGTGCCCCTTTTAGCTTCACCTGCTCAACAGACTGAAAACACGCACCGCAGAGGTGAGTTTTTAAACAGCATCCCTCGCATTGCAGAGGAGATAATGTTTGAAATTGCTTCTTATATTCCCCTGCCTGTTTGTGGAAAAAGGTGCGCAGCCGAGGTCCCGAGCATCTCAATCCATCCCAGACCAACCCCGTGCGCCTCAAACGCTGCTCATGGCAAGCGGCCCCGGCCTCCCAGCACCACTTGGAGGGCCTGGAACACTCCTTCAGAGATTTCTGAACTGAAACCACATTCTCATATTGCCGCTTGAATGGATTTTCCCTCAAAGTCGTAAGGATATTTTAAGCTTCAATGTATTTCTGCAACGCTATGTGGAGATTGCACTGCACTGAAACCCAAGCACAGCCAGTTCGTCAAATAGCTCTTTGGAAAGCAAGAATTTTATTTCCATGATTTTAAAGGATTCAGGATTAGAACACTCTTAAAAAAAAACAAAACCTTTTACTTCATATGGAAAGATGTCAATGGCAGAAAAATTCATAAGCATCGTTATGTTGAATTATTCCCAAACAAGGTTCACAATTTTCAAATATGTCAGTGTCTAAACCTGGAGAACTAAATCCTCAGTTACTGTCATAAATTATTGGGCTGGATTTCAGAGATTTTGAGAACTCTCAGTTATCTCTACTGCGTGCGCTCCTCTGTAGACCAAGCCACTTGATTTAGTGAGCAAATGCGACACGTTGCCGACACGAAGATGACTTCCCTTCGGACGCGTACTGACTAAGGCTCTGCCCTTACCGGCGGCCAGGCAAAAGAAGGGTTATTAACCACATTGTGGGCTTGCCTGATTAGCAGTGGAAAAGCGGGAGCTGCAGCCCGCATGCCGTTGCATTTTAAATATTATTCCCGGTCTCACCTTTCCTCTCGCACCTACTATAAACCCCCTCATCTCGGGCCCTGAACCGGGAGGATCAAAGCTACAAGTCACTTTGAATGTCCCCTCCCACCAGCGTATCTGTGTCTCTGGGACTGAGGGAGGCTGGGTGTTAGCAAAGTATGAAATATTTCCCTTTTGCTATGCAGTATGTGCGTGCAGTAACGCAAATAACAGCAAATATTCCTGTTAATACAGCATCATCAGCAAGTTGCTGCCCAGTTCCAGGTCAGTGCCTGCCTGGGTCTCTGCAAAGCAAAGTTTACCTCCTAAAGTCCATAATGTTAACAACGGACGCTCGCAGGCTGCCGGAGGCTTCCAGCTACAGAAAACCATCAGAGGTTACGGCAGGGCCAGCCTTGCCATCGAGAGAACCTGATCAAGAACACGGGTCGTTTGTGCCACCGACAGGACAGAGAGGACATCCTGGGGCCACTGCCACCACTTTGCAAGCGAGGCCCGATGTCTGTACCGCTGCACAACCATCAGCACGCGGTGACATTAGCACCAGTCAAACTGCACTCACCCAGAGGTCTTCTGCAAAGCTGGAAGCCTTCAGCAGTTACTTCTCTTTAACGTGGCAATCTACAACTCTCTACAAAAGCACCTGAAAAGGTGGAAGGCACATTCTACTACTGCTCTCATCACCTGTGCCTTTTTGATAATGAAGGGAGCTGCTAAATCAGCTGCAGCTGGCAGAAGGAGCACCTGAGACAAAACCTGGGGTTTTTTTCATTCTCCCTCGTGCCCGAGGCAATAGCGCAGCCGTGGCTCCCTGCCCACCCGCTCACACCCTGCAGTCACACACCTTTGCCTCTGGGGATGGGTGTTAGTGTGTGTGGGAGGCGACGCGCAGGGATGAGATGAGGTCTGGCAGGAGCACCATGGCCTGCTGAGACCTCAAACCACACCTCGTGTGCCCGCCCCAGTGCTCGCTTCAGCCACAGACCCAAACCGCCGCCCAGCCCGCTTGTGGACCCCAACTCTCGCTTGCCCAATTCACGTTCTACGACCCGGCGGGGCCGCCTGCCCCGCTTCCTCACCTGACCACGTTGGGGTGCTCGAACGTCTCCAGGTGCCTCAAAACTGCCACCTCCCGGATGGTGGACAGTGGCATCCCCTCCTCGCTGGTCTGCACCCGCACCCGCTTCAGCGCAACAAAGCGACCTCCGTTCTTCAAGTCTCGGGCTTTGAAGACCTTCCCGTAGGCTCCTTCCCCAATCTCAGCCACACACTCATACTGCTGGTCAGCCAGGTTTGTGCTGTCCTTTTCCATGCTGGCGCTGCTCCTCTTCCTCCTGGGCTCCAAGTGCCTCGGGGCAGCTCTCCGTCTGGCTTGCCTTCTGCAAACTAGCCCTTTGCTGGCGTTGCAGCTGCGCCACGCGCTGGGAACCTCTGCCAGAGGGGCAGTAGGAAGCTCTTGTCCTCCCGCTCCCGTTCCTCCTCTGTACGGGCCCCAACGTGCCTCCTCTTTGGGCAACAGGGAATTATCATACAGTCTTTGGGAGCATCATCTGTGTAAAGTCAATTAGATCTGGAGGACAAGCAAAGCAAGAGAAGTGAGTTTAGCTTATTTCGTTACTTTGTATCGTTTAAAAACAGAGACAATTAAGCTAATACAGTAGATAGCTACATGCAAAGCAAAAACGTGGTGCAAAGGAAGACGCGAACCGCCGGGGCGACACGTGTCTCAGGGTCCCTGCGTGCCTGACACGACACTACGCAGTTATCTTGGGCTGCACAGAAGGCTCCAACACAGGGCTGGGGAGCAGCCACGTGCTGTGGGACTCTCCCGAGCGACGGGCTGGCCAGGACAACCCTGCGAGACACGGGTGGTGGGGTGGCAGAGCTCACTACGCTCCTGACTTCCTTCAGTGCACACGGTGGAGCCTTGAAAACGCGTCCCATGCTCTATTCCTGTTACTTATTTGTAAACCATCGCACTTGGAGGTTTCAGCCCTGATCTGCTCTCCCTTGCACTAAGCCCTGCACGAACACATCGCAAGAGACAAGTTCCTGCCTCAAAGCGCCCGTGGGGAGGAGAAATACGTACATACTTAAATGCCGGTAATGGTATGTTACTGAGCCTGGTGTGCTAGAGGTAGATTCAGAAACGTGCACTTTAGCAAACTTCTGAACACGCGAGGGTTTTGGCTGCCACCGCTGGACGTGTGGCGGGCAGCTCCAAGCAGAGCAGCGTGATGGAAGACGGTCTTCAGGAAAGCACGCCGTGCCGCCCAGTGCCTGAGGCTGCAGAGCAGAAGCGCTCCCTTCTGCGCCCCGTTTCACCCACGCTTTGTGCGGGGCCATGGGCAAATCCTCCCCCGGCACAAAGCTCCACACCGATCCTCTCCCTTCCCCCTGCCCCCTTTCTAATACAATGATATTGTGACCTCCGGGGCCGTAACCCTCTCTACACCGCACTTGCACCGTGCCGGGACCGAAGAGCCGCGGGTCGCTCAGTCGGGGAGCCCCTCGCGTGAATCCCCGCATAAAGCCACAGGCGCTTTGCCCCTTTGCGCCGACCCGACACCTCAGCTGCAGATGAAACGCAGGGCAAACCGAGGGGAGCCCCCGTTCTCCGCTCACCCCTCTGCCCCGCCGGCACCACCGCGCCCCGCTCACCGCCAGAGCTGCCACCGCACCGCCCCCTCCAGCCGGCAACCCCGCGCCCCCCGCACCTCCGCGCCCGCACCCAGCCTGGAGCGCCGCGCCTCGTCCCCGCCGCCGCG
>VXAK01010272.1:125926-144612 GCA_013399435.1 Arenaria interpres | reverse complement strand
GTGCTTGGGATTGTCCCAGCCCTGTGGTCTTTTGAAAAAAGCAGCACAGACCAAAAGGATCTGGGGCCTCCCTTGTGATGTTTCCAGGAGTTTCTGCTTGGGATGTATCCTCCAGGAGGATGGTCTGCGAGAAAATAACACTTTGGGGGTCCAAGCATCTGTGAGACCCCCTGGGAACCTCAGCACTTTTGCTGAGCCCTTGCTGTGTATTTGTCAGAGGTTCATTGTTCCCCCATCTCACCAAACCTGCCAGTGTTTTCTGGCCTCGCTCAGGGTCAGAAAACGCTTCGACTGACTTCCTTGGTCTTCCCATCAAGTCCTTTTAAATAGTTTATATATTATTAAAAAGCACCACGGCTCATTAGCAACAAACAAAGGCGATTGCTGGGGCTCACTGGCGCTTTGTAACGTCTCCAGGGTTTCCTGCTTCCACCTCCTCAGCCGCTGCTCGGGTCAGAATGATCGATTTCTTCTGTTCCCTTCACTAATAAGCTTTTGCTACCTTGGGTGCTCACTTTTTCGCCTTTCATTGGCTTTCTTTGTGCTTCAAAGGTGGTGGTGGGGGGGGGAAGCCGAGGTTGTTTTTCTGCCACAACAAATGTGCCGCACCTTGGTTCCTAAATGCATTAAAGCCGCAGAACAAATTGCTTCTTTTGAACCGCTCTGGCGCAACAGTAAAACCAAAATGTCAGCTCCATGAAGCATTTTGAGCTGTTCATTGTGGCCTGGCACCTCTGGGAGGGCGGCCGTGTCTGGGCTACTCAGTATTTAACATCCTTTCTGATCTTGTAACTACGAGGCAGGTTCTAGGATGAATTGTCTGGCTTGGTCTGGTGAGTTCCTGGTCTAATTCTTAGGGGGTGGAGGAGCTCATCACTGCCAAAACTTCCAGGTCACCTCAATATGGAGCTGGAGATGTAGTTGCTGGACTTGGCCTTTTTGCCTGTGAGTGGGAAAGTGGAGTGAGGTTGGAGTAAGTTTGTAAAGACCCAATGTGCCCAGCTCCTCGTTTACAGCTCGGTATATTTGTTACAAGGGTTGCCAATCACAGACCAAGATCTAATGGTGTCCATACAGCAAGACCTGGACAGGTTGGAGAGTTGGGCAGAGAGGAACCTGATGAAATTCAACAAGGGCAAGTGTAGGGTGCTGCACCCGGGGAGGGATAACCCCCTGCACCAGGACAGGTTGGGGGCTGACCTGCTGGAGAGCAGCTCTGAGGAATAAGACCTGGGAGTCCTGGTGGACAACGGGATGACCATGAGGCAGCAGTGTGCCCTTGTGGCCAAGAAGGCCAATGGCATCCTGGGGTGCATCAAGAAGAGTGTGACCAGCAGGTCAAGGGAGGTCATCTTCCCCCTCTACTCTGCCCTGGTGAGGCCCCATGTGGAGTCCTGTGTCCAGTTCTGGTCTCCCCAGTTCAGGAAGGACAGGGAACTGCTGGAGAGGGTACAGCAGAGGGCTACCAAGATGATGAGGGGCCTGGAGCGTCTCCCCTACAAGGAAAAGCTGAGGGACTTGGGCTTTTTTAGTCTAGAGAAGAGAAGGCTGAGGGGGAATCTCATCAATGCTTTTAAATACTTAAAGGAAGGGTGTCAGGAAGATGGGGCCAGTCTTTTTGCAGTGGTGCCCAGGGACAGGACAAGAGGTAATGGGCACAAACTTGAACATAGGAAGTTCCATCTCAGCATGAGGAGGAACTTCTTTCCTTTGAGGGTGGCAGAGCCCTGGAAGAGGCTGCCCAGAGAGGTGGTGGAGTCTCCTTCTCTGGAGACATTCAAAACCCGGCTGGACACGTTCCTGTGGGACCTGCTGTAGGTGGACCTGCTTTGGCAGGGGGTTGGACTAGATGATGTCCAGAGGTCCCTTCCAACCCCATGTCATTCTGGGATTCTGTGATTCACTCCCATTAAAATAAAAAATAAATCCATTCGAAATTCAGTTCACATCAATTCTATGGCATCGAAACGAATGACAAAACAATGTCAGAAAACAGAAAAAAAAAAAAATACCATTTAAAAAGTAATTTAAAAATCAGTTCACCTTCACTGTATGGAAAGGCGGACACGTGGTGATGCCGGTGGAAGCATCCTATGAGCAAGAGCTATTTCCAAGCCCTGTCTCTCTACCAGGAGTGAATTCCACCTCGTTGGCAATGTGGCCAGGTTGTCTTGCACACCGGGAATGGACTGCAATGCTCCTGAGGCCCTGCTCTTGCAGACAGGATGGTCTAAGGACGCCGACAAGTTGAGGTTTGTGGGTCGAAATAATATAGCTGGAAAATTAAATAAGCTTTCAGCTATAGGACAAACGTTTTTCTTTATTGCCCGGGGCTTATCTGGTTTTTTCCAACAACAGCAGATGCTCTAATAAAAGATATTACTTCTACATACAAAGTTTGTCTTGCATCAGACGGTGTTATTTTGATTTTCTTCAGAGGTGGCTGAAATAAAACAAAACAGGTTTTCGCGTCACGGAAACACTGCCCAAAATGGGGGTGGTCGTGTCTTCTCTACTACAGATCTGTAGCATTTTGAGGTTTGAGTAAGCCTGGGCAGCATTTTTGGGTTCCTGACTTCTGAAATGCTGTTCAAAGTAAAAGTGTGGACTCTCGGTGCTCTGGCTTTGTCTTGAGTTACTGAGGGCATCAGAAATCCTTTCTTCAGCTCTGCCCGAGGACCGCGTCGTGGGAAAACAGGAACAGGGAATTTAGGAAAATTGGGAAGCCAGGTTTGTTTAGCAGTTTGTCACTTTTCCCAGCCCCGATATGCACAGTCAGGCCTTGATTTCCCAAAGGATTGTGGATTTTTGGTCTTTGCTTTGGGAACAAATACGGTGAGGGAGGGGAACCAGACAGAGCTGTGAGCTCCTACCTGAAAACTTTTCTTGTTTCATTTCCAGAAAAACATTTTTTCGAGCCTCTGAGATGTGGCAAAACCTGACAAAACACCAGGGACTTTTTTGATATGGGTAAAATCTTGTTTCTCAAAGTTGAGCTTTCCCGGAGAGGTTTTCTTGCTCCCTTCTTTTTTCTCTAAAGCGTGGGGCTTTTTTTTTCTGAGAAGAAAACCAATCGTGTTTTTAATGCATGGGGAGCAAATCAATCAAACCAATTTTCCCTCGTTTCGTAATCAATAGGCGTGTGACGTGTGCCAGGAAAAGGAGGGTAATTCTGACATGAACGCTGATCTGGGTCCACTGAGGATGTAAATCTCTCCCAGAGCATTTACTGACCTTTGGCCCAGCCCAAAAGCCCTTGTGCTTTTAATGCTGGAAATGCCTATTCAAGCTGCAGGGTATCGGTGGTGGCAGAGCTGTCACACAGGTATTGTGTGACTATCTCTGAAGTCGATCTGCCAAGGTGGCATGTTTAATTTAAGCATCTCTCAGGCGGTGGATTCTGCAGTCCTGGCAGGTTTTGAAGGATGCAAACGGAGCGAGCTAACAAAATGCCTGATTCCTAACTCCATAAACCACAACTTACAAATAAATCACAGAATCACAGAATTATTTGGGGTTGGAAGGGGCCTCTGGAGATCATCTCGTCCAACCCCCTGCCAAAGCAGGTCCACCCAGAGCAGGTTGCACAGGAACGTGTCCAGGGGGGGTTTGAATGTCTCCAGAGAAGGAGCCTCTACCACCTCTTCCAGGGCTCTGCCACCCTCAAAGGAAAGAAGTTCCTCCTCATGTTGAGATGGAACTTCTTATGTTCAAGTTTGTGCTCATTTCCTCTTGGCCTGTCACTGGGCACCACTGGAAAAAGAGAAGCCCCATCCTCTTGACACCCACCTTTTAAGTATTTAAAAACATTGATGAGATCCCCCCTCAACCTTATCTTCTCTTCTCTAGACTAAAAAAACCCAAGTCCCTCAGCCTTTCCTCGTAAGAGAGATGCTCCAGGCTCCTCATCATCTTGGTAGCCCTCTGCTGTACCTTCTCCAGCAGTTCCCTGTCCTTCCTGAACTGGGGAGACCAGAACTGGACACAGGACTCCACATGGGGCCTCACCAGGGCAGAGCAGAGGGGCAGGATGACCTCCCTCCACCTGCTGGCCACGCTCTTCTTGATGCACCCCAGGATGCCATTGGCCTTCTTGGCCACAAGGGCACACTGCTGCCTCATGGTCATCCTGTTGTCCACCAGGACTTCCAGGTCTTTTTCCTCAGAGCTGCTCTCCAGCAGGTCAGCCCCCAACCTGTCCTGGTACAGGGGGTTATCCCTCCCCAGGTGCAGCACCCTACACTTGCCTTTGTTGAATTTCATCAGGTTCCTCTCTGCCCAACTCTCCAGCCTGTCCAGGTCTCCCTGGATGGCAGCACAGCCTTCTGGGGTGTCAGCCACCCCTCCCAGTTTTATATCATCAGCAAACTTGCTGAGGGTACATTCCATCCCTTCATCCAGGTCATTGATGAATATATTGAAGAGGAATAATTCAGTATTTCACCTTAGATTTCACCTTTAGCTACACCTTGGACTGCTTCACCTCTGACTTTGTGGTCAGATGGGGATGTCACAGGTAAAGAGAAACCATTTATTAGACTGAATTACTGCAAGTGGAGACATTAATAAGCTTTAATACATCTGAGCTCCACCTTGGCCTTCCTTTATTTACCAGCATCTTTGGTCTATCTATAGATTACGCTGTTCATTCAAACCTCTCCTCTCTCTACCAGCAGTGGTGTCTCTGCCGAAATGGAGTGTGATGTGTCATAACAACATCATTATGACAATGATAACGATACTTTACATGGTGGATGTTCCAGAGAAGGGATTCGGAACTGGCAAGTTGGACTCTCTCCAGTCCACGTGGGCTCGTGTTTCTGTGTCCGGGGCATTTCCAAAGAACGGGAAAAACGGTAAAACGACAAACTGTTGAGTGGTGGGCAGCGCTGCCTTTAAATGGTGTCTGATGTGACCTGGACTTCACTGTTTCCTCTCTCTGCAGTTTCCTTAAGAGACGAGATAAGATGTTTCCTGGTGATTTAAGGTTTTGAGCACGTTGAAGTTCCACAGCGTGGGAGGAGGGTGCCAGGTTTAGGCCTTTGGTTGTAGTGGGGTTGAATAACTCATCAAGCAGCCATTAAAAAAGACACTCAGAAGCCTGTAAGTGATTTCCCCGAAGACACAGAAAGGTTCCTTCTGGTGAGATACCTCATCTGGCTCCTCTCCTTTCCATTTGTGACCCTACTCGTGTCGGAATCCAGTCCTCCTGCTGCTTCTACTAGAAGATGAAGAACTCCTGTGGTATTTGGCTGTGCAGACGAGACGGGACTCGTTTCCTCTTCCAGGCAGTTGTTCCCTGTAACTGAATTCCCTGCAAAGTAAAGAAGAGATTTTGAACCAATGACACTTCTGACAGGCTTGGAAGGGATATGCAAACTCTTGGGTTTATTTCCTCTGTTTTTCATCACAAGCCTCTTCTGCGCAGTAGCGTGTGGGCAAAAGAGAAAAGAGCACACTGGATGAGATGCTGGCCCAGGTTGCCCAGAGAAGCTGTGGCTGCCCCATCCCTGGAGGGGTTCAGGGCCAGGCTGGATGGGGCCTTGAGCAACCTGGTTCCGGTGGGACGTGTCCCTGCCCATGGCAGGGAGTTGGAACGAGATGATCTTAAAGGTGCAAACCATTCCATGATTCTATGATTTTGGTGGGACAGCAACCAGTTGTGGGACTTGAAGTAGTGAGACTTAGGCTTTTACTCTTAAGGGAATTAGTGCCCTCAATTCTTCAGCACCCATGAGCAAATAGTGTCATCCCATGGCCAAGATACCGTCACTATTCATCTGAGCACCTCCCAAAGTGCAGACCCTTCCAGCTTAACCTACTGTAGGTAAAGTTCAGCTGGATCCCTGCTGATATGAACTAGGAACATTCAGACTGTGGTAGTGAAAACATGCAGCTGAAGACGGGGGCTTCTCACCTGCCCTGGCTTTTCCAACGTGAACTTCTCATTCACAAGCCTCAGGCCTGGCAGATTATTATTAATCTCATTTTATAGTGGGGACAGTTAAGCTGCAGAGACTAGATGACATCAGTCAGGGCAAAAGAAGGGAACAGATCCCAGGATTTCTATTTCTCCTCTCCAATCTTATGTATCTCCAAGGTAGCTGTATGTTTGCGGGAGAGAAATGGTAAGGAATAGGTTCTTTTTGTATGCCTGAAACCTAAACTCATCTTAAACCAGGTGTCAACGAGAACTATTGGGAAAGACAACTCATCACAGAATCACAGAACTGTAGGGGTTGAAAGGGACCTTCAGAGGTCATCTAGTCCAACCCCCTGCCAGAGCAGGTCCACCTACAGCAGGTTGCACAGGAACATGTCCAGGCGGGTGTGGAATGTCTCCAGGGAAGGAGACTCCACCACCTCTCTGGGCAGCCTCTTCCAGGGCTCTGCCACCCTCCTGGGAAAGAAGTTCCTCCTCATGTTTAGGTGGAATTTCCTGTGTTCCAGCTTGTGCCCGTTGCCCGTTGTCCTGTCATCAGGCACCACTGAGAAGAGTTTGACCCCCAGCTCGTGTCCTTCAACAGTCTGCTCTGCCAGCAGCCCTCTTGTTGCTGTGCAGCTCTCCAAAACTTTCCATCTCAACTCCTTCCCCTTTGTTTTGGGAATGTGCAGCAGCGGAAATTCAAGAAGTGCTACTCCACTTTCACCAGCTTTGTTTGAAATGCCCCCAACCCCTGGACTTTTACAGCTTTGGCCGGGACACGAGTCTTTTGCATCTCTGCTGGGAAGCCTTATGTGGTAGTCAGATTTAAATTTCCATTTCTTTTAGGATATCATATAACTTTAAAAATAACTAAAATAAATCGTTGATGTATTTTTAGGTTTGTTAAAAGGGCTAAGACTCTCTCCTCTCCTTAAATTGTCACATTCTTGGGATTATGTTTTCCATCAAAAACTTCCAGGTCCCCCAAATATTCCTCCCACTCCCTCCTTGGTAGATATTTTCTCAGCGATTTCAGTTATTTGCTAAATACGTCGCATTTTAGCAACTTGGACATTCTCAGCTTAGCATTTCAGAAATGATCACCATTTCTCTGGACGGAGCAGGAGACATTCCCGCTGTCTCAAACATCGGATTTTTGGGGGGCAAGGGGGAGAAAATGAGCTGGTTTTCTCACTTACAGATGTTTCTCTGACATGCTCAGAGCCTGTCCCTTGCCAGTGACAAAGAGGAGATGCAAGAAACCACTTGGCTGAGGATCTGGCGTTCTTTCTCCTTTTTGTCACTTTTTAAACTCCCCCCCCTTTTTTTTTGTCTCCTTTCATTTTTCTCTGCCAAGTTTTATTTGGGTGATTTCCAAGGCAGAACTCCTTGATCAAGCAGTGCTGGTGCTGGAACTGCCTGTGTGTGTTGCTACTTGTCAAAAATGGTAAAGGCTAAAAACTCCAGGCATATTTTGGGGGGAGATGGGGGAAAAATTGGAAATAGCTTCATTCATTTTTATTATTTTTTTTTTAGCCCCCTCCCCCTTCCTCCTCCTCATTCCTTAAGATCGTTAAACTTGACATCTTTGTAAATGAGCTGGAAGAACTTCAACCTGCAGCACTTTTCCCTTTCGAGAGTCTCCCCGCGTTGGATGTGCCTCTCCATGCTTTAGGCGAGTGAGCGTGACTTTCCAGAGGTGATTGATGGGTTCTCGTAGAAACGTTCTTTTCAATTAAAATAACCCGAAGACATGCAAAGAGGAGAAAAACAGAGATTTTAATTTTTTTAACTGTTTTCACTCTTGTCCAAAAAGTGAATCAGGGTTATCTGTATCAAAACGTGGGCATGTTTTCTTCTCCTTTGGAGCCTAACATCCAACTGGCTTCCCCTCCGTATGCTAAGTCCTGATCCACCTTGCCCCTGGAAAGCGACACTCCAGTGAGCTCAGCTTGTCCTCCCTGCTAAGCCGTGCCAGCACTCCCTCCATCAAATCTTTTCATATTTTCTGTGATTTAAGACTGGGTTTGGCCCCCACCTCGTGCCTCGAGATGAAGAACTGATGCACTACTTCACTATATCCTCCAGGCATCAGAGAATCATAATCATTAAACATCTAAACTATGCATCCACCCCAGGTAGAGCTTGTTGCTTTAAAAGCCTTTGGTGACAAGTAAATTGAAAGGGAATACATCTTTAGGTATTAAAGAGTTTTGCAAGCTGCAGCATCGCAGTCCACCTGCCTCCTGGGGTTTTGATTCAGTGTGTTATGCATTTTGGACCCAAACTTGCTTTTCCCTCAGTAAAAACCAGGAAAACTATCACTAACATGCTTTTATCTAGGTGTTGTGTCCATTATTAAAGCTTCTACAAGCTGTGTTGCTTCTGGGTCCCACATCACGGGAATTAGAGTTCTTCCCAACCTTGTGGCACCGAGCTTAAGCTTCAGTGCCCTGTGGGGATGTGGGATTTTGGAAGTTGGACCTACCTCTCTGTTCAGAAGTCTCAAGGTCAAAGACCTTTGAAAGCACAGCACGCCCTGGGGAACTTGACATGACTTCACATGAGCTCCAGCAAGGTTTTGGGAAGTTGCTGCAAGATCCCTTCTGAGAGGACTAGAAACCTTCTACTACCCTAAATTTTTTTGCCCTCATGAAATATACCCATGTCTGGTTCTTCTCCATTTTTTTCCTGTGAAATGCTCTTTCTTCCGCTTCTTTGGTTTTACTGCCTGCAAGAGCGTGTTCAGAGAACAGACGTGGTGTCTAGGTCCACCTTATTTATTGCTCCACCCGTGACTTTCATTCTCTCTTGTTATGGAGATCATGCCACAGGACTAGGGCTCCTAGATCAGTGGTTGGAAAATTTGTTCCACTATTTTTAGCACAGTCCCTGGTGTGGCTTTAGCCCAAGCCAGCTCTCACACTCCCAAATAATGCACAGGTCCCATCCAGGGTAAGCATGGACCAAGGACCAGGCAATGTAGATATGACTCCTATTTGGGGATGGGGGTATAAAGACAACGTAGCTCTGTGCACAGAAACTATATTTTATCTGTTGGCCTCGGGTCTAGAAGACATTTCCGTGATCCACCTCTTCAATACCATGGGCATGGTCTGAGGACTTTAGTTGGCCGGGTCATCAATAATCTCATGTCCTCCTTGTCTCTGGGGGGATCGCACTGGCTCATGGTGGGGCTGTAAAGCAGGTGTCCTGCACTCCAGGACATCTTCTCTGCAGCAAACCCAGCACACGATTAGCTTTTATGCAGGCTGGTGTGCCCAGGTCTAGGGCTGGAATAGCTCAGCAAGGCCACTGCAGTGAGGACACAAGTTTCTTTGTGCTGTCATAACCTAAATTCAAGAGGCCTTGGAGGCAGTAGATTACTGCAAACTCCATGAATACAAGTCAGGGTAGAAAAATGCTATGTTCTCTGGGCCCCCGTTGACAAAATGACGTTGGTTTCTCAGCTGTTACTAGACCCAAGAGAATCCGTGCCCAAGAGGAAAGGCTGGGGAAGTCCTGGCTCTGTTTCCTCTGAGAAAACTCAATTTAATCTCTTGCTGCTCCATTGCCTGGAATTTTTCCGTGCCTGGGTCCTGGGTTCACTTGCGTGGGTGGGGGTAATAAAAAGGGGCCATAGGCAGTCTAGACAGAGATGGCCTCCTGAAGGCAATCAATCTTGGTTAAACAGGCCAGAACGCAGCAGCTGGGAGATGAGCTAGGAAAGGAGCTATCTCTGGGTAGCACCACATTTAACCCTTTACGTAGCGGTACAGCAGCTCCCTCATTCCTTTTTTTTTGCTGAAATGAACAATTTGAGGTTTATTTCCTCTTTTGTACAGGGCAGTTGCGGTGGGGATTTTGCCCTGGTGAGGGTGGACGGATTATGGATGATCCTTCTTTGCCTCAAGATGAGGGGTGGAGAGTTGGGACAACAGTTTGAAGGCAATGGGAAAGCTGGTGGGGTTTTCTCTTCAGGTGGTCCTGGCACAGGGCACTTTTAGTCTCCTTTCCAGCTGGACATGAATTACAGTCTGCCCTTTGCCTCCTGGCCTCATGGTAAAGCTTCACTGCGGTTCAACCCCAAGGGAAACCTGTTTGTTGACCGTCTGAAGACTTGAGTCATCATCTCTGACCAATGTGGGAGGCGGCTCAGCTCTCTGGGGTCACCAGCCACGTTGTGGACTTTGCTAAGCTGCAAGGTCTCCAAGAAAGGGTTGATGCCAGGCAGACACGGGATTTCCAGGGGCTCTAAGTATTTGCATTTATTGCTGGGCCAAGGTCTGGGTTGAACTGAGCCACTCCCTGTGTTGAGAGATGCTCATGTGGGTCTTCCAGGTTTCTTCAGTCTCCCCATGAGCACAGGCACTTCAGTTCTATTTAGCTTGCACTGTCGGTGCTTAAATGTTATTTCTGATGTTGCCGTTGATGTACAGACAAATGTTCCCAAGCCTTAATGGAAGGAATAGTCAATGTTTCTCCCAGATTTTAAAAACTTTTAGTGGTTCTTCTCGTGCAAGAATTGAGTGGCAGCGAAGGAAACAAGCAGGATGGAGGTTGAAAGCTAACAAAAGGACGTAACGCTTTCATGCGGCACATAGTAAACCTGTGGAACTCATTGGGACATTGGGAGTGCTAAAAATGTGAATGGTTTCCAAAGAAGATTCACAAAAGAAAAGGTCATACAAGGTGTTGATTGCAAAGACATTTCTGAGATGCAGTCTGTCCCTCAGAAGGTCCCCAAGCTATAGGGAAAGCTGAGAGGGACTTTTTACAAGGGCATGTAGTGATAGGACGAGGGGTAATGGCTTCAAACTGGAAGAGGGTAGATTTAGATTAGATCTCAGGAAGAAATTTTTCACTCTGAGGGTGGTGAGAGCCTGGCCCAGGTTGCCCAGAGAAGCTGTGGCTGCCCCATCCCTTGAGGTGTTCAAGGCCAGGCTGGATGGGGCTTTGAGCAACCTGGTTCTGGTGGGAGGTGTCCCTGCCCATGGCAGAGGGGGGTGGAACTGGATGATCTTTAAGATCCCTCCCAACCTAAACCATTCTATGATTCTGTGATTCTATAGGTCACTAGAAGCTGGAAAGGTGGGGGTGTCTGCATGCGCTTACCCTGCTCTTACACTCTTGTTGACCATCTGATGTTGGCCGTTGTGGGAAGCACCGGATGCCCCAATCTAATACTGCAGCTCTCGTGGCTTTCTTCATACTTTGCTCGCAACATCTGCTGTCTTTGCATAAATATTTCACTGGCACCAGCTGCAGCTCTCTGGCAGAACGAGAGTCAGCAGGTTGACTCCCAGCTCTCTTAGTTTTCCCAGAGTCTGCAGGATTTTCAGTGTGTCCTCCAGAGAGGCTGGAGTTTTCATCTTCCCTTTTCGAGCTCCGTCTCAGTCTTTGGCGAGGCTTCAGAGGAAGAAGGGGTCGGAAATGCAGTTACAGGTGCGTGGGTTGCCGAATTTCAGATGCTCCCCAGTCATTTTGTCTCTTGCGGACAAGGTAAGTGAAAATGGAAGAGCTGTATTGTAGTCACTGAGGGTCACAGTCCAAAGTGAGGAGATGAGATGATATGACTCTCGTTTCGATTCGGACTAATGCAAAAAATACTGCAAAGGGGGAAAGTGAGGGCTGTTCTGTATCTTGTTATTGTCTCTGTGCTGGAGTTTCGTACTGTGACCTTCTAATGAATTTTCAGTTGTGTAAATCCTACTTTTAGCAAACCATGTTTGGAAAAGGGCCAAAAAGAGGAGATCCGTGAGGTCCCCTGAATATTCTTTGGGACGTTTGGATTCAGGAGATGTGTGCCGGGTATGATGCACATTTAGGGATAATTTGCCCCCCCTCTTGGGCATTAGATGTAACCCTGCACCCTAATATTTACAGGATAGATAAAATCTGAAGTGGAGGCTTAAAATCTTGTGCATAAGAGTGGGTCTAAATATTTTTAATGATCACAGGCTATTATTTCTATTCGCATAAGGCAGAATTGCAGTCTACGTACAGCTCTCAGCTGCATCTGGCTTGCAATTGGGGCCATGGAATAATTTGGGTTGGAAGGGACCTTTAAAGCCCATCTAGTCCAACCCCCCTGCCATGGGCAGGGACATCTCCAACTAGATCAGGTTGCTCAGAGCCCCGTCCAACCTGACCTGGAATGTTTCCAGGGATGGGGTATCCACAGCTTCTCTGGGCAACCTGGGCCAGTGTCTCACCACCCTCACTGTAAAAAATTTCTTCTTTATATCTAGTCTAAATCTACCGTATTTTAGTTTAAAACCATTACTCCTTCTCCTATTGCAACAGGCCTTACTAAAAAGTTTGTCCCCATCTTTCTGGTAAGCTTCTCTGTACTATTGCCAGATCTCCCACCCTTCAGGTATGTGGCCAAACGGCTCTTGACCTCGTGGAGAGTTTGATGTGTGGCACCCAGTTTTATGCTGCCCCCGTTTCTTTCTCTTCTAAAGTAGCAGTCTCAGCCTGATGCGTGTTTCATGACATAAATGGCTTTTATCCCTCTTTTCACCTCTACTGTCCAATTAATTCCCTGTAGTGCAGCCACAAGCACTTCTGTGCGTGGTAGAGTGACGCCAGGACCCGTGCAGTGACCCCAAGAGGGGTTGATAACACAGGACACCCTTTCTCTGTTCAAAAAACATAGGCAAGAAGGCAAGAAGCCATTTATTCTTTTTCCTCTCAACGTCTTTTAATGCTGACAATATGATCCAGGATGAAATGGCATTTGACCACGTGCAGGTTGGAGGGAACATCAGTTGGGCTGATGGTTTTGGGGTCCTGTTAGATCATGTCCTCCTCAGTCTCTGTGTTAAGGCACCACTACTTTTACACTTGCTAATTCATTTTCTTGGTGCTGTAGACATGCCAGTATCCAGGGAAGCTCTTCACTCCTTCCTATGGGAGTGCAGCGCCTGTCGGTCCACTTGCCAAGGTAAATTATCTATAGATCAATCACTTTGAGTTTACTGTTACCTTTAAGTGCATCCAGGGGATTGTCAGGTTGCAGGTGTGTATGTGCCAGTGTGAAACAGAAGTGCCAGCCCAGGTGAAAGGTGGGGATTTACTCCTTTTGAGAGACATCTCGAGTGAATGTAGCTGTGACAGGAATCTGCTGTGCTTTGGGGCTCCCTTTTGCTCCTGGAAAAATGAATGGGGCTGAGCAGAGCTACCCAATGTGGTTCTCCGGCCACTTGGGCATCCTTTCACTAATTACACCTCGGCAGGCTGAGCACTGAAGGCTCCTCTTTGCTCACTTTGCAGAGACACGAGTATAGCAGTTGCTCTTGGGAGGCACTAAGAAGGTTGTCTTTTTCTTGCCTTGTGAACTGTAGATGCTCTCATCTGAGAAAAGAGGATGATGATGGTTTTTAGGTAGGTCTTTGCTTGCTTTCTGGAATATGTGGGCCTGCACAGCACTGCCCGCGCTCCTGCAAGTCCCTTGTACACTCCCATACTTTTCCCTCTGTGATCCCTCTTCTAGGTTTGCGATCCCACATCCATTTGTGCTTCCGGACGCAAGACCCCATGTGGAACCCACTGTCCTGCAGACACAGCTCTTGAACACTCCCACTACAAAAGCAAAGACCTTCCTGCTGAAGACACGAAATCTGCCTCTTTTACACTATGGAAAGAAAATCCCTTGTGAACTCTTAGCCTGCAAGTGTGTTAGCACCAAAAGTGCCTCATGGTCTGGGAATGATGCTCCATACCCCAAAGACGTGGTGTTTTGTCCTGCTTTCTTGTCATTGCCACCAGGTTAGACATCTCCAAACAGGCTGCCATACTGATGATTCATGGGTTGTTAAGCCACCCTAACCAGCTGTAGTGGTTTGAAGCTTGATGCTTTCTACAGCGACATAAGCCTGGAGTCATTAAAAGCCCAGAGGGAGCAGGGACAGGACCGCTGTTCAGTGGGGCAACTGTGGGACATGATGTATTTGCCATGCTGGCCATCAGTAGTGGTCAGGGTAAAGCCCACTCCAGGGCTTTCCAGATAAATCTGTGACTGAGTAAAGTCCATGAGAGCAAGGATACTAATTACTAGGATGCTAATTACCAATTTATGGGATTGTATTTAGCCCAGTGCCTTCAAATGCAAGACCTCTGAAGGGTGAAAGGTTCCGTTCCTCATCCCCCTTCAGATGAAGGAGGTGCTTGTTCCTTCTACACCTGTTCTCAAAATTGCATAAACTGCTGGAACTTACCTAAAATTCAGCTGAGGCACAGAATTTTGAAAAAATCTGCTCTAAATAATGAAAAATATTAGCAAATTACACATGGGTTGAGTCTGAGGCAACTTGGCAGTGCATCCTGCTGCCTTCCAGGCCGATAGTTAATTTTAACATAAAAGGTCTATTTTTGAATGACCAAGCATGTTCCATTCATTTGAACATCTGTTCATGATGGAGATGTGTTCTTTGCTCTCCATTCATTTTGAGATCTTGATGGATAAGGTCAAGCTACCAGAGCTCTCACTAATATCTGGGAGGAAATTTATAATCTTCGTAATTGGTCTGTATCTGGCTGGAGGTGTTTAGAAGTTGTTTCTTTGTTTTCAATGGACTCAGGAAAGTACTTCCCAAGCCACGATCTACTCTATATTTTATGCCCTACTCTTCTGATCTGCCAGTTGCTGTCATTTTTAAGACCCGTGGAGCTTTGTGGGTGGTGACCACTGGGAATTGAAAAAAATTGCCTTTCTGGACTTGAAGCATCTTGCAAGGTTGGGACAAGCATTTGTGTCTGAGTTGGAGAAGGTCTTACTTCTGCTTCTACTAAGTGTGTCTGTGTTGCCTTGCTAAAGGCTGGAGGAACAGAGTAGGTACCTACCGTCATCACATCCTCATCTGGCAAAAACCACCCAGCTGCTTTAGATTAGGTGTCCGTAGCAGAGAGCACACCACCAGGAAGCACGAAATACTGCCACCACATGAGGAAACAGTCGTGTTAGGCTCCCAGCACAGCTGTCCCTGTGCATTCTTGGGACTTACCACCTCTTCACTGCCATGTTTCCAATTCCTAACATCTGCTGTACGTCCGATTGCCTGACGTGACAGCGAACCGGGCTACCAAATGGTGCCAGTAATTGAAATGGGATGTGTGACCAGTACAACAGAGACTCCAGCCCAGCTTTCCCAGCCCCATCCCAGCAGGGTATTTCCCTGTACCTCCTGCAGATCATTCGGCTACAGTGAGTGAAATGTGTTCTGTATTATCTCCAAGGGATAGGCATGGGGGAGGTCTCTCTTTCTTCTGATTGGGCTAAATTTCATTTCTTTAGTAACTTCTTGTTTAGGGGATTATTTTTTAATCTCAAAGTATTTTCTCCACTCAACAAAGGCACCCGTGCCTTCCACATTGTGGGATTTAACTGAACAAGTAGTTCCTAATTCATCTGCAATTTAATAAGGGGTGTTTCGTCTCCATGGTGTCCCAGGCAATGTTGCCTTCCCTGCTGAGCTCTCCCTTTGGTCTGGTTTCTTTGGTACCTGCACACTGATTTCTCCTGTGGTTGGGAAGTTTGTCCTGAGACACTTAAAGACCCTCCCTGGCTGTTGATTTGTGTGAAATTTGTCTTGGAATTTTGTAGGGGAAATGGCAAAAGCCCAAAGATATAGATGTACGGATAGACCGTACATCTTCAGCTCCAGGTGATACTGCAAGAGAAGGGCAGGGGCTGAGGCAGCGAGGCTGGGATGGGGAGGGAAATGCACAGCTGCCTGTGGGAAGCAGGGGGATCATGCTGGAATAGAAGCTCTAGAGTATCTTGATGGCTTCCAGGCAGCATGTGGGTACCTCAAGAGAGAGCAATTTGCCAGTCTGGATGTCTGGCTTAGCATCACAAGAGATAGATTTCCTCTTCTTCCCCACAGTAACCTCAGAAGCTCCAAGAGATGCTCCACATTGGCACTCCAGGTAATTTGCTGGAGGGCTGTTCAGGCGGTGGTCCTTCACGCTTGTCATCTCTCACCTTTCCAGCAAAAGGAGTGCTTGTGGTGACACTGGTTTGAAGGCACAAACCATTTCCACACATTTCATATATGGCTCTAAGGGTCTTCTTTGGTCATTCTTGGTGGTCAGTGCTTGCTGTATTGGGATTGTGGAATACCAGACAGGGCAACATCAGTGCCCAAAGGTGTGGGCTTTGTCCAGTACATCCATATTTCCAATAGTGGCACTTCACAAGCATGAGTTGAATTGGTATATGGACCATTGCCCTCCAGCTCAGGTTGTTGGTATGGAAGTCTGTGGCCTGTTATATCTGTATAAGGCAAGTCTGGCACCCTAAAGATCTGACAATGAAAAGAAAGATTCTTTAGCTGGTGAACCTGATATTCTCTGAGAAGAGAAATTTTGCATGTGAAGTCTACCAACAAAACCCCCAAAATGCTGTGTTTCAGACAGAAATCTGTGCTGTGTGGGGTTAGCCTGGGTCCAGAGGTGACAATCCATCAGTCACTTATGTTTCATGAGGGTCCAGTTTGACCCAGCATGGACTCTACTGATGTGATAGTGTTTTTGGCTCTTCACAAGGTGTTTCACGGCCAGCCTGGGTCCAAACAGAATTTAGAGGGAGTAGAAGGGTGAGGTCTCCTCCTGTTGGGTGGCCTTCCTATTGGATATTTACCTGGTCTAGTGGGAGATGTCCCTGCCCATGGCAGGGGGTTGGAACTAGATGATCTTTAAGGTCCCTTCCAACCTGAACCATGGACCAAACATGATATTTGTGGACCATTCATCTTTGGTCCATCACCTGTGTGCATGTGGTGTTTTAGCCACTGGATTCCCCTCACATGGGACATCATGCTGGTGGATTTCAGCTATGGGCAGAGATGAACTGGAAGTCCAGAGAGGAGATATTTCATAAGCCCTTGGCTGCCCCCAGAGCCACGCTACGGTTGCTTTAATAGCCTGATCCCAAGCAGAAAGGTGACGAGAAGAAAGTGTGTACAGGTTTTGTTTTGATCGCTGCCTGTTGAAAACATCTCAGCTCAACTGTGACCTGGTACAGGCTGGAAGTGGTTGATTTGGTTCATGTGCTCCAAACAATGCACGGGGAATATGTGAGGTATTAAAACGTTGAACCTTACATTTTTGCTGGGTTTCGTTCTTCTGCAGTCAGCCGTCACCTTGACTCTCCTCCCTTGCTGCCTGGTTTTGGAAGACATGGTGCGTTGCCCTGAGGTGGGACTGGCTGTGATTTCAAACATCTAGTGCCTCCAGCCCTCTCTCCCTCAAAAGCAGAGCTGTGGGCAGGGATCACCGTGGAACTTGGCAGAGGAATGGTAGGCTCCTGGGTGTTGGCGATGAGCAAAGTGGGACGTGAGCAGTTGAAGCTGGTATAAGTTGCTGGTTGGTGGGGGTTGCTCAGATGCTTCCAATGGGGACCATACCCTCAGCTGGTGAGACTTCAACATCTGTTGGTTGCAATCAGGATGCACCAGGTTGTGGGTGCTGGATTGACTATGCATTCATTGCACGAATTTGAGGGCAAATTCAGCTCCCCTCTCCATCCCACAGGGACAGGCTTCTTGGTGAGCCATTTCCCAACCCTTCTCCAGGCTATATGTGAAGGCAGTGAGATGTATGACCCTTCCCACCACCTCCATCTCTATGTCCTAGAACAAGAGGAGGTTCTGAGGTCTGAGAACGATCAGGTGTTTAATACTTTCCTGGCGGACATGGGAATGGCAGGGGCTGCACGCTACTGAAATGTGTGGTTTGACAGGGAAGATAAATGGACTTGCTGAGCAACATTAAATATAAAAGCCCAGGAGCTCCCCTGCTTGTCCCCACATCTCCAAATTGAGTTTCGAAGCTGTAATTTTAAGCTGGGCGTGCGACAGGTACGGATGGAAAGGTTGTCAAGTACAGGCAGTGTCTGCTGCTCGAGGGGGGAAGGAGCTGGTGTAAAATGGGATGTTTGTGAACGGGGAGCCCCGGGCTGAGGTATAACCCACCAGCTCATGCCTCCTTTCCAAGAAATACACATTAAAAGGTTAAAAAAACCCAGATTGGAAAAGAAAACCAACCCAGAATGAGCAAAGGGGGGTGGGGGGGTGGATGCTGTGCAGTGTGACCTTGAAGCAGATCGGGCTAATTACATCTTGGGCTGCATTAGTAAGAGCGAAGCCAACAGGGGCAAAGGGAGGAGACCCTTCCCCTCTGTCTGGCGCTTGTGAGGTGGCATTTGGAGCATGATTTTGAAGTCCTCAGTGCAGGAAGGTTATTGATATACTGGAGTGAGTCCAGTGGAGGTCACTGAGATGGTCGAGGGCTGGAGACTATGATGTATGGCCACCAGGTTAAGGGAGGAGATTCTGCCCCTCTGCTCCGCTCTGTGGAGATCCCAGCTTAAGCACTGCCTCCAGCTCTGGAATCCTCAGCACAGGAGACGCCTGGACCTGTTGGAATGGGTCCAGAGGAGGCCACAGAGATACTGTAAGGGCTGGAGCCCCTCTACTGTGAGGACAGGCTGGGAGAGTTGGGGGTGTTGAGCCTGGAGAAGGCTCCGGGGAGAACTTAGAGCCCCTTTCAGTCCCTAAAGGGGCTCCAGGAAAGCTGGGGAGGGACTTTTGATCAGATAGTGGAGCCATAGGACGAGGGGTAATTATTTTAAACTGAAAGAGGAGAGATCTAGATGAAATCTCAGGAAGAAATTATTTCCTGAGCGGGTGGTGAGACACTGGCCCAGGTTGCCCAGAGAAGCTGTGTCTGCCCCATCCCTGGAGGGTTCAAGGCC
>VXAK01010272.1:63462-125731 GCA_013399435.1 Arenaria interpres | reverse complement strand
TGAGGGGACTAGAACATGTCTGTGCTGAGGAAAGGCTGAGGGACTTGGGTCTTTTTAGTCTGGAGAAGAGAAGAGCGAGAGGGGATCTCATCAACACCTATAAATACTTAAAGGGTGGGTGTCAGGAGGATGGGGCCAGTCTTTTTTCAGTGGTGCCCAGTGGCAGGACAAGAGGAAATGGACACAAACTTGAACATAAGAAGTTCCATCTCAACATGAGGAGGACCTTCTTTCCTGTGAGGGTGTCAGAGCCCTGGAAGAGGCTGCCCAGAGAGGTGGTGGAGTCTCCTTCTCTGGAGACATTCAAAACCCACCTGGACACGTTCCTGTGGGACCTGCTGTGTGTGGATGTGCTCTTGCAGGGGGGGTTGGACTAGATGATCTCCAGAGGTCCCTTCCAACCCCATATCATTCTGTGATTCTGTAATGGAGCATCACAGGACCCCCAGGACATCCAGTAACCTGGGCAAGAGCTATCCTTTGCTGCCCTATAACTGAGCCTCTTATCAGCTCCTAGGCATCCAAAATTGTAACTCAGGCCATCAGAGATGATGAAATTCATCTTTAAAATGTGCTTTTTTAGAAATGAGGGTGGCTTTCCAACCCCTCAGAGCATTAGGCTCAGGAGTTTAGACGCTGCAAAGGGAAAAGTGAGAGAGTGCTGTGTGGCTGCTTTCTGAAAGGGTCATTTTCATTTATTTGCTTTAAAATGACTTAAGTTTGAAGCATTTTATGAGAGAGGAGAATTTGCTGGATTATGTTCTTCTTTAAGAAAAAATGAAGTGTGTCAAGCTGTGCCCCGTATGCATTTCTTTTGGAAAACTCTGGTTTGCAGGCAGGGAAATTTTGAAATGGTGCAAAAATTTGAAATCCTCCAGAGGAACAGGGTGGGATACCACTGGGTAAAGAGGCTGTGGACACTGGTCCTGCATGATACATGTATGGGGACACCAGTGTTGCAGCAGCCACATCTCCAGGAACGGTTCCCGTGGCTGCTGCTCGGTCGTTAACACTCAACATCCCATCAATGGTAAGGATTTTTTTTGGAAATATGAGCTTCTCTGGTTTTGTTTTAATGAATTAAAATAAAATATTTACTTTGAGGGTGGCAGAGCCCTGGAACAGGCTGCCCAGAGAGGTGGTGGATTCTCCTTCTCTGGAGATATTCAAAACCCACCTGGACACCTTCCTGTGCGACCTGCTCTGGGTGGACCTGCTTTGGAAGGGGGGGTTGGACGTGATGATCTTCAGAGGTCCCTTCCAACCCCCTGTCATTCTGTGATTCTGTAATTAAAGAGAAATAGTGCCCACAGCAACACGACAGACGCCTGTGGTCGCTCCGGTGAGGGTGACGTAGGACATGCCAGACTGGAGGATTAGCTGTCAGCCATCCCAGTGCCGCAGGGGTCAGAGCTGGGGATGGGTTCAGCGGCCTGAAAATGTAAATATTTATCCTATTTTCAGGTTCTGGATTATCTCTCCAGGCCTCCAAAAGCCTCTTGCAGGAGCATGGAGGTCTCTCCTAATTCCTGAGACATAACCGCAAGCGATGTGCTTGTCTCAGCTGCCCGGCTGGCACCCCTTACGGCACTAAATGCCTGTTTTTAGGCAAAACTACCAAACCACTGTGTCTTCACAAGTTGTCGGGCATGGGCTGACCCTAAATAACTCTGTGGGTATTCCTGTGTGCGTGACCATCACTGCCCATGGCCAGTACGGTTTAAAGCAGAGGAGCTCGTACCTCTTCCTCTCCGCCTCGTGGGTTGTGTTTTGTTAAGCCACGGTAATTAAGCTGAGTCCTTAATCTCCCCATCTGTACAACATACAGCTATTTAACGTTACTCTGCTTAAAATACATACCACGTCTGCATGTTTAAAAGCAGAGAGAGAATATCGCAGTGCTTGCAGAGGGGTGGGCAGAGTCAAGGGGAAGTTTTTGGCTGGGTCTCCGCGCTTCATTGTCTGGCTGCCACTTTGCGGGCTGAACCGCAGTTGAGCTCTTTGAAGGCTTTTCTTTGCTTTATTTCCTCTTTTATTTAGTGAGCAGTAAAAAGGGGAGAGGGAAATTTTGAACAGGTTTTTTGCCTGACTGCAAATGGCTGGCAGTGAACGGCCGCACGTGACTTTATTCCCTTACAAAAGCAGGACGAGGCAGAATTGCTGCTGGATTGTAAGCAGAGGGTCACCCTGCCCCGCAATTACCGCGGTCCCTAATGCACTGAATTACAAATCATATCCGTTCCTGGAGCGTAATACTCCCTGCCTCTGCCTGCCAGACTAAAATGAGCTCACAGAGCAAAGCAGCCCGAGAAAACAGCTTTCAGGGGAGATGGGGAAATGGTCTCCACCTCCAGCCTGAGCGGGAAAGTAATCAGCCTCAGTTCCTTAACTCTGCAAGGAAGACCTTTGCTCAACAGCAAGGGGCAAAAGTACCACTTGCAAATAGCGCTGTTATTAACGGCTTCGCTGCTGGGTGTTGCTCTGCTGCGGGAGGATGTTTTCAGGGACCGGTATCCCGCTGGTTTCAGGATGGAGCAGCTTGCTGGGAGCATCTACAAATGATAGATTTCCCTGTCCCGAACTCCAAAATGTGCTTTGAAATGGCAAGCGGAAATGTATCACATGGATAAAAGTTTAAATATTTCAACTGCTCTAATTTTTTTTCTCCAGCCAAAGTAAATTTATTTTTTTTCTTTAACAGCAGAATTTTGCCCAAATTTGTCCTTCCCCCCTGACAGAGTGAATCGTAGAATCATAGAATGGTTTGGGTTGGAAGGGACCTTAAAGATCATCCAGTTCCAACCCCCCTGCCACGGGTAGGGACACCTCCCACCAGACCAGGTTGCTCAAAGCCCCGTCCAGCCTGGCCTTGAACCCCTCCAGGGATGGGGCAGCCACAGCTTCTCTGGGCAACCTGGGCCAGGCTCTCACCACCCTCACAGCAAAGAATTTCATCCCAGTTTCTAGTCTGAATCTCCCCTCTTTCAGTTCAAAACCATTACCCCTCGTCCTAGTGCTACAAACCAAACAGCAGCTAAGCTCCTGAGTGGGACTGCTCGTTGGAACGGGATGAGTCCAGACCTTGCTGCCACAGTCTGGCAGCACCGGTGGTTTCTGCAGCCACGATGTGTAGCTGTCTCAAGAGCACAGATTCTCTTCAATGTCTCATTTTTGGCATTTTCCTTCCCGTAGGGGCCATCTTGGCTAGCAGGACTCTACTGGGAGCGTGTTCCAGCACTGAGGCCAGGACCTCTTGGTCTAAAAAGCACTGCATATTTGGGAGAAGAGGGAATGATTATTGGGATGGAAGTTTGGAGCTCAGTCTGCTTCAGTGCTCAGTTGCCAAGATGAGGTCACTTTTTCATCCCTGGCAATATTATTGCCACCTGCCCACCATGCCTGCTTGGTCCATATCTCTGAATTTCAATGCAACTGTGTACCAGTATCCCCAGTTAGCTCTGGGACCTTCAGCGACACGTCCCACCCTGGCAATCAGTCACAGAGATGTGCTGCTCCTGTTTCTGGAGTGGGTGTCTCTGGGTGCTACCCTGTGATATTTCCACTGGTTCAGAGCTACCAGGGGATTTGCCCCCCAGTTCTGCACGGTGTGATACGGATTTGCCTTTATTTTCCTGGACACGTATGTTTAAAGGTCCCCAGTGAAGTACTCTAACTGCTATTTCTGGTTCTTAAAAAGAGAAAACACTTTTCCTGTGAGATTTATGCCATCCTAAATTTAGAAGACCTAAAAGGTACTAATGGCCAGAAGGAGATTGTTTGCATGATTTTTCTTCTTCCCCGTCCCCCCACCCCCCGACGTTGATGAATAATACAGAGTGAGAACATTTAAAGTTGTTTGCAATATATCCTGCACAGGGCACAGAAAGAGGGTCACGCTTTGATAAGTACCGGTGTCACATACCAAACCTCTGCCTCCTTTAACTAATCTGCCTGTGAAGGCTTGCCCTGGTACCCCGTGGTGAGTGCCTGTGCTTGGTTTCACGCTGGAGATCAAATGCAGCTCATTGCTGCCGACCGCGTAGGGAAGGAGGTTGGGTCCTATCTTCTTGTCCTTTAATTATTTTTCCAAAGAGTTGAAACGATCCCTTTCTCCTCCAAAACCACATCCCGGCTATAAGGGGGGTGGGTTGTTGTTGCCTCCCCGGGTACTGGCTCGATCTTTCATGTTGCTGCTGGCATTTTTCTTTGCAAAATGAGCAAATCTTAGCATGGGAATAAATAAATGAAAGGGCAAAAAGTGTCTGCAGGGAGAACCAGTTAAAACTGCAGTGGTCAGGAGGACCCACTTCATGTAACCCCATTTATACCTGTTTGTGGTGTGTTTTGTTCTCTTTAAGCGATGCTCCAGGTTTGACCTCCATGTTTTTCACCTTGGTGTGCGTCCGAAGGAGGTTAAAGCATCTTTGTTTCACCCCTGGAGAAAGGAAGGTGCGGCAAAATGAGATGGTTTGCCCAACTGGCTGCAAAACCCGCGGCTGTTGGGACCTTACAGGAGATGGGCATGGAGACCAGCTGGTGCTTTCTACCCTCTCCACCCAGCAAAGCCCTTTAACCCCACACCAAAAGTCAGTCTAAACCCTATCCCACTTCCCATAACATCTTGATTTTCACCCCTGAGCCTCTGCCCATGTTTCTCAGAATCTGTACGGGGTTGTGGAACAGCGTATATGGAGTGTCATCTCCTGGTGAGGTCACTGTGTGGTCACGGTGAGGTCAGGCAGCTCCCCCGAATTCTCACACGCTTTTTTTTCAGCCTTGATGCAAACTCTAGTGTCAACGCTTGGGTCATTTCCAAAAGTGTATGGGCTCAAGAAAGCCACTACAACCGTAATTTGTCAAAGATCTGTAGAGCTGTCCCATCACCATCCCTGGAGCTATTTAAAAGCCGGGCAGATGTGGTGCTGAGGGGCATGGTTTAGTGGTGGTTTTGGCAGTGTTAAGTTGATGGTTGGACTCGATGATCTTAAAGGTCCCCTTCCAACCTAGATGATTCTATGATTCCATCTTGAGCATCCTCATCTACTCAGCTGTATGCATCTGCCATTGCTGGGTGCGTTATCTGGCTGGTGAGATTATCCCTTCCAGTAAGCTTAAAGAACATTTTTTTGCAAACCAGCTGGTTTTGATTGGAAGGGGTTAAAATTTACTTATATATTAGCTCCTTGGAGAGGCTGGGGACAATCAGGACTGGTTAAAAACAGCTGGGGGCAATTCAAGGTAACAGCTCTCCCAGGTGCTGGTGGAAGAGGGTGGGAGCTGAGATGTAGCTGTCCTGGGCATGGTCACTATAAAAAGGGCTACAGTGGTTCAGCCAGCTTTTCTGAGGGTCTGGGGGGTGTTTAGTGCCTGTCTTGCAGAGGTTCTGAGTTACCTCATATCTTAGAGCAACCTTGTGCTTTGGAGGTGAACCCGCAAGGCTTCATCCAGAAAGGAGCAGACTTGTTCTCTGTAAGGTCAGATTTTTCTCCATTTCTGTGTCTGTCTTTATGTAGTTTCTGTTGGCCCTTGTGGAGAGAGGAGTTGAGGATGAAATAAGGAAATGGTTTATTTCTGTCCAGGTGCTTCTTAAAAAGTCTGGTTGTGCAGAGGTACAAAGAACCATGAAAGAAGTGATTGTGATGTCCCAGAGAGCTGAAGGTATCTCAGGTGTCTTTAGATGCCAGTGTGCTTTCATTTGCATCAAGCTCAGCATGCATGACTCAAAGAGGTGAAGTCAGTGGAGATGAGTCCCAATCTGTGCAGCTGTTTTGCTTCTCATTTGGCGCTATGACATGCCTCAGTGTCCTTGTCCTGGGGAAGTATTTTTGCTGAGTTCAATGGACACGGGATCAGGTTAAACTATGATGGGCCTTTCTGGAGGACCATGCAGTTGGGTGGAGATGTTGAGGTGCCCTAGGAAGCTGGGGAAAGGCAGTTAGAGAAAGGGAGGTAGAGACCAAGGAAATAAAGCTGTTAAGGGCCTTCATTCAAGAAGAGCACAATAGCAGATAAATATAATGGACAGTAGAGATCTGCAAGGAGTGGTGGCAAAATGGGAAAGCTCAGCACAGAAAACAACTGGGACGCTAATTTTGGTCAAGAGGAAAAGCTACTCCAGTGATTTTGGGGCTGGGTTTATCAAATGGGAGCATTTATCTTGAGGTGGGAGTGATAAGAACCATCCTAGGAACTGTAAATCCTCAAGGCACGACTGGTCTGAATGAGACCTCATGTAGCATCTTCATTCAAGTTCTTGTTTGCCTCCAGGACCCATGTCTAGGCTCTCAGTGCCATGAGGGCACTGCTGTGTCTGCACTGGCCCCATCGCTGCTTTCTAGGCCTCAGGTTAATGAAGAACAAGGACATGAGAAACAAGGGCTGGTTTCCTTTCTGTAGGCTTTTCAAGGCAAGAGGTGGTCAGGGATGAGAAAACACTGCTGAAACTCTCCCTGCTTTTATCTGATGAATTATGTGTGGGTGCTGAGATGTTTTGCTAAATATTAAGCCTGAACTTTAGAAAATGGAAAGTCTTTCCTCTCCAGAAATGGTTGGCATTACGGCAAGTGACGATTGCACATGAATGATCCTCTTTGTTTGCCTTCCCTTCCTCTCACTTGATTGCTTTAAAATATTGCTGATTGCTTGAGTAGCTGAGAAGCCTCTCTTGGAAATCTACCAAATAAGCTTCAGTGCAGTTTATTTTTATGATTTGCATTTGGCCTGGGTTTGGTATTTTTCCCCACCACCACTTTTTATTTTTGACGATTAAAGAACCAATTTCATTCTTCACCCCTGCCCGGTCCTTTTGATGGAGGCTGTTTGGCTCGAGGGTTTGGTAACACCGTATGGTGCCATTCAGCTCCAGGTGTTCACATTGCTCCCATCTACTGCTCGACAACCTAACATGAAACTACCTTGTGGCCTGGAACCAGTTCCCTGGGGAAGGGTGGCCCATCACAGCAACAGGTTATGGGCTAAATGTGCCTCGTCTCAACACTGAGGGGAGATGATGGATACCCTTGGTTTCTTCCCATTACTCAGGGTGGTACTCTTTGTGGATTAGGACAGAGGACCTGAATGTGGATGTGGCGCAGATGCCTGTAGAGATCCCTGAGCTAATGCCAAGCAAATGACGCCTGAGAATGGGAAAACTCAGTTGCCCTGGTGCAGTATTGTGCTGGGGTTATGAACTCTGCCACTTCAGCTGGCACCTCTACGTAGCACATAGATCTATCAGGTGGTACAAGTTTGGAAGCTTCTTCCTTAGCCTTGCCATTCTTGAACACAAACCATGTTACAAGTTGGTTGAAGCCAGTGAAAGGCATGTGAATGTTATGGGTCTGCTCCTGTGTTAAGTGCAGGCTCGTATATCCAAAGCATTTAACTAGGTCTCTTTTGAGGTGTCGTAATTAAATATGAGTTTAGAAAATGGGAGTTTGTCTGCCCACCACTTAATTGTCATCCTCTGTGATCCCTGCTGTCACAGCAGTCTAGGGGGTTATTGAGGCTGAGACATCTCTGGCTGCCTGAAGGAACAAGCTCTATCTAATTAAGGTGGTGTGGGGATAGATCTCCTTTAGAAACTTCATATTTGCATGATTTTGAGAGAATAAATTGGTTGAGTTTGGGGGGAAAAATCCCATAGGTGAGGGAAAGCTCAAGACTTTGCATATTGAAGAGGAATCTGCTGTGAATGGTGCAACACGACATTGCACTGGGCGTTCACTCTTTGCTAGACAACTGAGAAGCCAACCATGAGGTCTGGAGACACAGGACAACCAACCTCATTGACACCGTGACTCTTGGTGCAGGCTGTAGATGAGACTGACCTCCATCATGCTGCAAACCGCCTTATTGTCAGTGACTGGGGAGACAGCGAAGGGTGGGAGAGCCTGTTGAGTTGCTCCTTGCATTTCTAGTGAACAGCAAGAAGCCAAATACCAAGAGAAACCCTGATGGACCTGAATTAAACCCCAACTTGGTGGCCTGACACCACTTTGGGCACCTCCAAATGGCAATCAGAGCCCTGCTGGAAATGCATTTGAGCTGCATGGCACAAACATCTCCTGATTGCCCCAATCCGGGGCAATCTTGTGAATAGATTTAATTGCTGAATGGAGATACAATTGCAATTAAGCCTATTCAGCCCGATAACGAGGCATTCAGGGATTTTAGGAGTTTTGTATGGCTCAATTAGATGCAATTGTTAAGCCTGAGCCTTATGGAGTGCTCCTCTGAAGCCTGGGATCTGCAGGCAATCCTGAGAGCTTTGGGTGATGTTTTCAGGCAGGAATGGTCTGAGTAGGGGGGGAAAATTGTGAGTATATGTGGACACGAAGCAGTTAATTCCTGGGATGTTTTGCTGGAGTGGGGAAACATCAGCCTAAGTGTTTTCCCTGCGGGTTCAAGCTGGTTGGGAGAATGGGAAGAGCTGTGCTGCACCTATCCTTACTTTTTAAACCTGTGCCTAAACACCTGGAAATAGGGGCTGATTAATAATTTGAATATCTTTTTAGCAGCTGTTTGAGACTACTCTTATTTATTGATGGGGCTGTGGTAGTCCCATAAACAGCAATAAAACGTGGAGCCGTGAGGACACTGTCTTTGCTCCCCCATCCCTTTTCACTTCACCTTGGACCTCCAGGGATGGGATTCCCTTGCACTTTGCATCTCAAGCCAGAGTGCTCCTCTTCACCCTGGGGCCTCCTGTCTTTCACTTTTCCTTTCTGTCTTTGACCTTTTTGGCCTGTTTGTCTCTTGGCCAGAGGATCTCTATCTGCAGGAATGGTTAGGACCTACCACCATGAGACCCGCTCTTCATCAGGTCTGGAGTTCCCAGAACCCCAGGGACTGCAAAATAACCATCGGTGTGGGGAGGAGACCTGGGTGATCCCCTACTTTGGCTGCAGTTTGGAATGTGGGGTCCCTGGTTCTTCCCCTGAGTGTCTTCTCAGCTGAAATCTGTATTTGTGTGGTGTAAGCTCTAGGGGTGGCTGGAGGGGGAGTTCACCCCGCTGCTGGGCTGCTGTAGGGTGAAGCTCCTCTGGCTTTGACGGGGTCAGGAGGTGGTTGGAGCTGGGAGTCCCTGTGTTCCCCTGAGGGTGAGATGTCAGATGTGCCCGTCACCCTGTTTGGGGCTGATTCCTCTCCTAGTAGCAGGGGACCTCATCCTCCATCGTGCATTGAGAGTCTGCACAATTCACTCAGAGCTTTGTGGTCATCCCACTATCCCCAAGCCAAGGAGGCACGGGTGGCACTTGTGTCCCTTTTGGGATCATTTTCCAGATGTTGGAGCCCAGAGATTGGACACTAGACACCTGCATTCCCTTCCCTGTGCCTCAGTTTCTTGCTGCCTGCTGATACAATGCTAATGTCCTCCATCTAAGTGACCATCTCTTGGGAAGCTCTCTGCTGTTGACAAACGTAAGACAAATTTTATAAGACAAAGTGCAATCACAATTTTGTTCAAGATGTCCCGACTCACCCCCCTCCATACCCTTCCAGCACCCACACAGCCACGTCAGACCCCTGTATCTGAACCACAAAGTCATTTTGAACCCCACTTCTCCTGTTTCCCATCCTCTCCAGGGGCTGATAACCAGCCTGGACCCTTTCACCCGCTGGAAACGGAGACTTTCTCTCCCCCTCCCAACCCTTTCCCCAAGCCGGCCCCTTCCTTTGCAAACATCCCAGTTATTTTATTATTATTTTGTGCCCACGAGGTAAAGGATTTTTTTTTTTTAATGTGGTTTTTGTGGTTTTTTTTTTCCTCCCCTCCCTTTCTCCCCCCCTTCTACCGCTCCCGCATTCCTGCCGAAAGCGTGCGGGGTGGCATCCCCATCCCAGCCTCCCCTCCGCTGCTTCGGTCCCAGCTGCCGGCCCGCGGAGAAGGAGTCGGAGTCGGAGAGGGGGGGATGCCCGGAGCGGCCCCTCCTCCTGCCTCATAACTTCTTCTTCCAAGCGTGCGAGGAGACTTTCCCTGCAGCCCGGACCACACGGACGCCCATTTTCTGGGACCGTCGGAACCCTCTCGCCCAGGGGGGAGAAGCCAACGCGCGGCAGCTTTGCCCAGGTAAGAAGCGCCGGCCGCTTGTAGCCATCTGTCCAGGTATCGGCTTTTCTGTGCTCCGGTGAGGTTTTTTTCCAGCTCTCCCCACTCTCGGGTTGCAGTTAAACGAATCGCGGAGCGAAAGCCGGGAGAGCGGGCCGGGGGGCGATGGGGAGGATGAGGAGGTGGAAACCCCCAGGGCTGCAAATTGCACAAGCGAACCCCTCGCTGCTGGCTCAGAAGTGCCTGAGACGCCCCAAACCTGCCTGAAATCTGATTTTTTTTGGGGGTGGCTTTGCATTTCCTGTGATGGGAGGTGGCTCCGGGACATCAGCTGGTCTCGGTGGCAGGGAGATGTCGGGAAGAAGTGCTGTCATGTGCAGCACATGGTGGGTTTGGGGGTTTTCTTGAGGCTTTCTGGAAGGAAGAGGGTTCTTGTCACCTCCTTTGATGCACCTAAGAGGTCTGAGCATTGCAATGGGCAGAATTTGGCCCCGGTAAACTTTCCACCGGTGGAATAAGGAAGTGTAGTGACAGGACAAGGGGTAATGGTTTTAAATTGGAAGAGGGGAGATTTATATGAGATACCAGAAAGAAATTCTTTTCTGTGAGGGTGGTGAGACACTGGAACAGGTTGCCCAGGGAGGTTGTGGCTGCCCCATCCCTGGAGAGGTTCAAGGCCAGGCTGGATGGGGCTTTGAGCAACCTGGTCTGGTGGGAGGTGTCCCTGCCCAGGGCAGGGGGGTTGGAACTGAATGATCTTTAAGGTCCCTTCCAACTCTAACCATTCTATGATTCTATGTATTTTACTTCTAATCTTGTTCAGTTGGATTGTGTGAGGGGGATGCTGGTAAAATAGCAAGTGCTGAAAGCAGGTCCTGGATCAAAGCTGTAACAACAACCTAGCAGCCCCCCCCCCCAATAACTCCCCCAGGACTGGTTATAACTCCAGACGAAATGAATATTTCAGGGAGTTATGGGAGAAACCACAGAAAGGGTTGGACTGGGGCCATGCCGGGCTGGGGAGGTCGAATCATTTCAAGCGGAGAAGTTACGTACTTGGGGGCTGGATTCTTCTTTCCTACGGATGGGCCAGACTGGGTCTGGGAAGGGTTGTAGCATCGCAATGTGACCTCTCGGGTGCAAACCGTGGACATGCAGCTCCGAGTTGCGGGTCTGCTCCTTTCCCAACGCAACAATGAGCTGCACAATACAGGTTTTTCTGCCTCAGTAGCACCAGTGGTTGTGGTGACTGAGGTCCTTCAGCATCATTCCACCCATTCCTACTTCTTCCAGTAGCCGCCGAAATGATGTCTCATGGCTAATGGCAGTGATGAACAATTTTGTTTGGCTGCTATCCATCGTAGGCCCAAAATAATGTAATTTCTGCTTGTAGTCGTGAATTACAGAAAGTGCCTTTCTTCTGGGGAGAGGAGAAAATCAGCCACCAGGCAGATGATTCATGGGGTGTCTGAAAAGTCTTTTGTGGCTCTAACAAGGAGGTTGATTTGTAGGACGGAGTCTGCAGAAATTGCTCCATGCATCGTATCATTGCACGCATCAGGAGGAGCAGAAAGGGGAGGGATGGTGCTGGTTTTTGGCTCTCCAATGCTTCTGCAAAGTGTCCCCTTCTGCAGACCTCTCCCTCTATCCTTTCTCCAGTGCCTCAAGTAGCGTCAGGTCAGGTTGGGCCAGGAGGTGCTTGGGGTTGAGTTTGAAGGGTTGGCACATGAGGACATGTCATTACCTGCAGGTCATAGAATGGTTTGGGTTAGAAGGGACCTTAAAGATCATCAAGTGCCACCCCCTGCCCTGGGCACAGACACCTCCNTCTCCTGGAGTACCTTTAGGGACTGGAAGGGTTCTGGCACTCTCCTCAGCCTGGTTGAGGGTGTGATGTTTGTACAGTGTAAGACTGGGAATTGTTGGGGTGGTTCTTCCTCTCCAGAGGCTGTTTCACCAGGAGCCATTGAGGGGGTTTCTCATTGGAGCAGCTCTATGGGCCTTTCCCTGGTCTTAAATACTGGTGTACTGGGGCTCACAGCTGAAAGAGGGCTTATGTGCAGGAAAGCTTGTCTTCTTGTCCCACCTGGCTTTCCCAAGCATGGCTTGTCTCCTGCTTCAGCTGTTCTCAGATCTTCCTGTCCCAAACAGTGCCTCCCTGCCAGATTTGTTCCTCTAACCATGCTTATTCCTGATGGTGGACAAGGGAAAGAGGAGAAACCCAACAGGACATCTCTGATTTCCTTGTCTGGCCACGTGAACCCCTGCCCCAGGCAGTAATGAAGGCATGATGTCCCCTTGCCTATAGGAAAGGCCACCCTGTCATCACCCAAGGCTTTGTAGCCATGGTGGGGAGCAGACCTGCAGTGACTGCTGAGGGAGCCAGAAAAAAGACATAGTTTGGCAACATTTCAGGTGTGTGCTTTGCAAAAGGACTTCCCCTGGGGGGACCATTTTGTAGCTGGCAGGGAACTGGGAAAGCCTGTCAGGCGAGTCAGGGAAGGATGGATGAGTGTAGCTTCAGAGTGGGACTGTTTTCTGGTATAAGTGATGTTTAGAGCTCACTGCAGAGCCTGGGAGGTGATGCAGGTGGTGGTGAAAGGTGGGTGACGTGTTCATCTCAGGCCTCACCATGGAGTGGAAGGAAGGCAATAAAGAAATGAATGTAAAAAGTAAGAGATTTGGGTTCAAACTCTTCCGTGGACCTCCTTGGTTAGGTACTGAGGGCTCCAGCTCAGGGACTGGGTGCTCTTGCCCTGCCTGGGCGAAGATGCTCTTGCCCTGCCTGGGGAGTAAGTGCTTCTCGCTCAGTCTCTCCAATTCTCTGTCCATAAATCCTCCTTCCCCTGTGTCTTGAGGGAACAGAGATGCACCAGCAATTTCTGGGAGAGTGCGAGGAACAGGGAGAAACATCCAAAATGGGTTTAGCTGCATTCATGGGAGCTTCAGTGGGAGCACCCTTTGGTGACCCAGAGGAGTGAGTGGTGCAAGCGAGCCAAAGTCACCAGGACGTGCTGGTGGCAGGGGCCAAGTAGAATAGAAGAATGGAAACTTCTACAATCATAGAATGGTTTGGGTTGGAAAGGACCTTAAAGATCATTGAGTTCCAACCCCCCTGCCGTGGGCAGGTACACCTCCCACTAGAGCAGGTTGCTCAAAGCCCCATCCAGCCTGGCCTTGAACACCTTGTGCCTCAGATAAGTGCTTTCTGGGAAGGTTCACTGTTGCCATGGCCTGATCCCTCCTGTTGGTACAACTTGCCCATCAGCGTACCCCTCAGCGCCTCATCAACTGATTTTGTTTGTACAGTCAGTCCATAAAAGCCTGTATAGATGGATACGGGGAGACAGTTCTCTCTTCCTTAATCATTAACACCAGTTTATTGGGGGTATAAAACACGATTGCACCAGCTGGCAAGTTTGTAGAGAGGTAAAACAAAAAGGGCATATAGTAAAATGGCAAATTATGCCAGTGGTGTCTGTTGAGGGAGATGTCTGTCTGTCACCCCACGCTTGCTTTGATGCCCCAGCAACTCAGCCGGTGCTGCACATGAGACCTGGGAGACAAAACCAGTCCAAATCAAGATTCCTGTCCGGTTGCACCATCTCAGCAGTGGGAAAATGCCAGGGAAATATGGGAAGGTGCATTTGGGAAGGTTTTCCCTTGCTTCGTTAAAACTGAAGCTGAGATTTATGGTGGCTCCACGCAAGAGGGCAGTTGGTATTTGCATCATGGTCATGTGAAGAGACTGCAGAGAAGATTCAGGGCCCATCCTCATAATAGGAGGCTTTGTACAAACGTAGACCCTAGAGCATCATCTTTTATGGTGGGCTTGTGATCAACTGAGGTTGACTCCTTACCAGGGCAGGGGGAGTAGACTTAGGCTGTAGATCCTGGAGGGGGTTTCCATGGGGTTCCATGGGGCTGGAGGAGCAGATGGACAGGGTCAGGCTGTCCCACAGGGGGATGTGCCTGAGCAGGAGATGGGAACATGAGTGTCCCATGCACAAATGCTTCTTCCCTTGGTCGCTCCTGCTGCACCCAGACATGGTTCTTGTTCCAGCAAGGGCAAATCCAATCGGCTGGAGGCAGTGAAATGGCACCAACCTAGAGGCAACGAGGATCTACTTGGAGAATTTATCCTGCCGCAAAACCAAGAGGCTCCCAGGGGGGTGCCAGGACCTCAGGCTGGGATCTTTGTTTTCTCTGTCCCAGCTCCCAGTCCCCTCGGTCTAAAGGAGCTCAGCGCTAAAGGAGCACTTTGCAAGGCGAATAACCTCCTGGAAAAGATCCAGCCCCAGAGTGTGAGTAACCTGAGAAATGCAGACCTGGCTGCCAGCCAAGCAGTCAATCCCTTGATCAATTGACTTCCTAACCCTTTTTTTTTTTTTTTCTCCACCGCTACCCCCCTTCTCCTCCCTTTCCCCCTCCATCTATTGATTTCCTTGTCTGCAACATCCGCCTGCCCACCTGGAAATATTGCCTTTGAGTCCGCCGGTACATAATCCTGCGGGGTTAGACCTTTCACCTCCGTTATGGGAAGACAGATTAATGAGCATCGTCTCCTCAGTGCCCTAGATGGCAGGAGGGTGCAGAGACTGCAAATACCCTTAATACCGTGATACCTGTTCAGTGGGCAGCTCGTATCTCCGTGCCGCGAGGGATGAGGGATCTCCCCAGAAGCTGGTTGGGTCATTTCAAAGCTGAGCATTAAACCAGACAGAGGTGGCAGAAGGAAGTTGAAGCTGGTTTTGAGGTGTTCCGTGTTTCTGGGGATGTGCCCAGTGACTGTTTGACTGTCATTGCTTGCCTCTCTTTTAGCTTTTTCCCTTTCAACTGTATTACTCATTTTTTTAAAAGTAGGATTCACATTGGGATGCTTCTCAGCTGGTGCGTGCCCAGGTGATGCTATCAAAGGCTGTGTTAGGATCAGAAGCCCAGTGGGGAGGCCACTGGGGTTGAAGCAGAGCCGTTTGTTTCACGTAGACCTCCGATGAGCCGTGATCTCCAGCAAAACTCTCCTTCAGAGTTATCCACCCCAATCACTGTGCTCTTGGTGTTCTTGCAAGAAGGAGACCTTAGGGATGGGCAGCAAACTCTCCTTTGTGGTTTGCAACAGCAACACAACCAAAGACATCAGTCATCCCCCTGCCCAACTAGGTCTCTTGGAGAGGAAGAAAGAGACTGGCTGGATCTTCACAACCACCATCTGTAACTTTCTGTTTGGAAAGGCTTCTAAGTTTAGCTAAGAAGGCATTTTTACTGTTGCTAATGTGAAAACCTGATGTGTGGGGAGTTACCATGGTGTGGAGGAAAGGAAAGGAGAGTCCAGCTTTCATTTCCAGGACTCATAAGGTATTTTTCTGCTTTTCTCCTTGGTGCTTCTAAGCTAAAATGCTCCATCCAGTGCTCCCAGATGCTGCTTGGATAGTTTCTGCAGGAGGTGGAAGATGGCAAAACGAGCCCCAGTTGGACATGACTCCGCAAGTTGTCCCATACCAGGGGAAGAGGTGTTACCTGCCAGTTATCTCCAGCTGCTTGTCACCTTTTCATCAGCCTTACTGCCCTCTCCCCAGCAGGGAATGGCCAAAAACCTAAGGAGGTCTCTCCTCCATGAAGTTTTGGCCCTTAACTGGCTGTTTCCGTCAGATCTGAGCAAAGCCTAACCTGTGCTTTGCTCCATGTTGTGTGACCCCATTGGGAACAACTGCAAGATTCATGGAGGAGGATATTGGAGATATGCTGGAGCCTGATGGATGGGGAGAGGACTGGGCAGAAACCTCCCCATGCCACGACTCCCACCCCAGAGGAGAGTCATAACCAACCCTCACCATGCTCTCAGGAGACCTATTGAGATGTTAATCCAGCTGCTTTTATACATGGCCCCTGTCTCCCCACCACGTTTTCTGGGGAAACAACAGCTCTGGGGTCTAAGCCTTGAGTTGGTGGGACTGGGTGGCCAGCAGCCCTTGTGGGTCACTGCCTTTGAACAAGCCAGGCACGTTCAGCTGGGTGCCGAAGCGGAAAATAGGCTTCCTCCAGCTCTCACTTCATCTTCTTTGATTGAGCAGCCTCACAAGATTTACCCCCCCCTTCTCTCCCCATCATCTCTGTTAAACATTACTACGCAGTGCAACCCCTTTAAATCAGGAAATCAATGGTATTTATTAAAAAAAAAAGACCCAACAAAACATTTTCTCAAAGCTCTGGCTCTGAGAGAGGGAGGGGAGCCTTTTACCCATTCTGCAAGGAGAAGCAGTTTCTCCTGAGTGCTGACGCTGCTGTTTAAACGGGCCCCGTGCTGCAGCGTGCGGGTGCAAATGCTCCTTGAACGAGGTTTCCTTGCTTTAAAAATCCTTCTGTTTCATGATAGAACTGCCTGGAGCTGAGAGGGAGGTTGTCCAGGTGCATCAGTGCATCTTCAGAAGTGGAGGTGAGCTGCAGCTCTGAGGATGTGGTGTTTGCTGGGCCTCCAAGGAGGCCTGTTGGTCACCCCTTGCCTCCAACATTGTCACCCCACCACTGCCAACAGCTTCTGCTGTGTAGGTGCCCACATGAGGGACACCCTAACCCATGCTCCTTTAGCTTCTTCCTGGCTCTTCTGGCTTCCTTCTGGGATGTTCATTATGGGCAGACCTTGACTCAGGATGGTGCTGGATCAGCATTCAAGCTTTGGTCTAAAAAGCATATGGCCAAGAGCAGCCACCTGGGGCATCAGGAGATGACTGTCATGTGAGCAAAATCATGTTTAGACCCTCACAGAGAGAACTGCAACCAGCAGCCTAGGGGGCTTTGTGGTCATCTTTGTCATGCAGGGACCATCACACTTTGTCCACTAAATCTGCACTATGGCTGAGTGCCAGGGAACCAGCATGGCTCTCTGGGGAGCTCAGTGTCCTTCCTTTCTTCTGCCCAACCTACTAGCCCTGGGCAAGCCAGTAATGGGCAGAACTGGGCTGTACGTTGCCCAGATGTTACAGCGATAAGGGGACATGAGGAGTTAAATCCATGGGGGCTATGCAAAATGCTCTCCTTAGTGCACTGAGGATGCCTGTGTCCTTCTCTTAGCTGAAGTGAAGCTGGTTCTTGGATCCAACCTGCATTGCTGTGCCATTCCAGGAGGGCTAGTGAGGGTGTAGATACAAACATGTCCTGGAGATGGAGCTTAAATTGCGCAATGTGATATCTACATAGGGTCTGGAAAGCCGTGTGGCAGCTCTGAGACTGGAAGGGTGTTTCTGGAGGATCCATCTGCCCTGGTCCCTCCTCTCAGCAACCAGAGTGAGGTCCAGCTGTAGTACTGTGCTCCGTGGTGCTAGCACCATCATGTACCAGAGAGGTACCTCCTGGCTCTGCACCCAAGCTTGCTGCTGTCCTCTCCTCAGAGGTCCATGTGGCATGTCCTGGGCAGGGATGCAAGTGGTCCCAGGGAACAGAGGTACCTTGGGTAGGGAACACCTATTGTACTGCTGAGGCCCCACCTCGAGGGCTGTGTCCAGTTCTGGGTCACTCACTACAGGAAAGACATTGAGGTGCTGGAGCGTGTCCAGAGAAGGGCAACAGAGCTGGTGAGGGGTCTGGAGAACAAGTCGTTGAAAATGGCTGAGGGAGCTGGGGGTGTTCAGCCTGGAGAAAAGGAGGCTGAAGGGAGACCTCCTCTCTCTCTACAACTCCCTGAAAGGAGGTTGTTGTGAGGAGTGGTCAGTGTCTTCTCCCAGAAGGAGGTATTTAAAAGCTGGGCCGATGTGGACTGAGGGATATAGTTTAGTGATGGTTTTGTCAGAGTTAGGTTTATGGTTGGACTTAATGACCTTAAAGGTCGCTTCCAATCTAGATGATTCTATGATTCTAAAATCTCTGCTGGCCACTTCTCGCCTGGTTGGAGCCTGGTTTGGATGCACTGACGGTGGCTCAGTAGATGCTAACACTGTCTTGCGGTTTTTGGTATCAGTTACTGGTATTTTTAAGAATTCAGGAAATCCCATTTTTCCTTTCCTCGCCGTATGGCCAAAACTTCACTGTTGTGAAAGGGATCTTCCAGAAAATGGAAAATCCTATATGAAAATGTCCCCAAAGGGGTGTGAGCACCTACACGAGGGGAACGGCATGAAATAGGTGGACATGGCCATTCCCAGCTCACACCAGCTGGAGGACCTGAGTATGTTCAACCAGAGTTAGTGCTCCCGATCCACGTAATTAATTCTGAACACTTTGGGCTGCGTTAGCATAACCCTGATTTAGCCTGAGAGGTGTCCAAGGGGCTTTCAAAGTGACCAGGGACAATTCCAGCCCACTGGGACTTAATTCGAGCTCTGGCTTTTGGTACCATTTTGCACCTCTGGTGGCAAAGGGGGCATCTCCTCCCCATGGATCAGCCCCTCCGGCTGCTCCTGGAGAGTCCCGTGCGTTTCAGGAGTGTGCCTCCAGCTACCAACAAGTCAATGCGTTCATATTTCTGTAGAAAAACAGCTTAACTTCTGTATTCAAGGGATTTAGAGAGAAATCAATTACCATAAAAATCTATTAACTCCGTTAAAAAAGAAACTGTAAACTTCTGACTCCCTGAGGCTTATTTCTGTCAAGCGAGGAACAACCCGTGTTTAACCAGATTTTACCTCCCGTTCAAAATCTACCATTTTCCTTGAGGTTTCAAAAGGGCTTTAACTCCCCGGCAGCAAATGGGGCCTCATCACAGGAGAAGGAGCTGCAGAAATGCCCCGACCAGCCTTTTCCATGAGAGCATTTCAGAGCTGAAGGAGACAACCCACGTTTCCCCGGCAGCAAACGATGAACGCGTTCGCTTGGAAAATGGACAGACCTCCTAACTGACACCAACTATTGCACCTTCACCCTGTCTCCTGACGTTTTCTTAGGCTGGTGACCACATGCTGCTTTTGGATGAGCTGTTGGTATCTTTTTGGAGCTGACGGTGGTTGTGACCTTTTCTTTCCACCTCTGTGAGCCATTAGGATTGACTTCATCCTTCACCTCCTTGCTGGTGTCTTAAGCCTCAAGCCCTTGTTTTTTCATCTTGCCTCCAGAATTCAATGGTTTGAGCTTGTCCTTTGCTTTAGTCTGGGTTCAGTCTGTGCCTTGTTTTTCCAAATATCCTGCTAAATTGCCTGTAGTTATGTGGGATCTCAGTGACCTGTTGATGCTGGTGCCATCAGTACCTGGGCCACCTCCATACCCTTCTCCTGCCAGTCTCTCTGGTGCTTCCACATCCTGAAGTTCCCATTAATTTCCCATTCAGGCCAATCTCTGTATTACAATTACAGATCCCAGTGTGGGTTTACTGGGATCTCTGTCCATAGGATTTTGTGAGTGTGCCTGATGGTTCTCCATGACAGAACACGGGGTAATGGCTTTAAACTGGAGAAAAGCAGATTTAGATTAGACATTAGGACTAAGTTCTTTACTGTGAGGGTGGTGGAGCACTGGAACAGGTTGCCCAGGGAGGTGGTTGAGGCCCCATCCCTGGAGATATTCAGGGTGAGGCTCGACGAGGCCCTGGGCAACCTGGTCTAGTTGGGGGTGTCCCTGCTGACTGTGGGGGGGTCGGACCTAGCTGACCTTGAAGGTCCCTTCCGACCCAGATGATTCTATGATTCTGTGAACAGGAGCCCTGGGATTCTGGGCTGGGTACAGCGATATCGAGTAAGGTGAGATACAGCAGAAGCCCTGGTGGGTTCTTTGCTGGCTGATATATAAGGTTGTGCTCAGCCTGCAGTCACAGAATCACAGATTCATATGGGGTTGTCAGGGACTTCTGGAGATCATCTAGTGCAACCCCCCTGCCAAAGCAAGACCACCTAGTCCTTCAGAGGAAGCTGCAAATAGGATATCCTACCTCTGTCCAGCTGGCTGTTTTCAGGAGACTTGGATGAAAACATTTGAGACCTGCTTCCCTCTGTCAGATTGGGCTGAAATTGCCAAGATTTTGCTAGGTCTTGAAGCAGATGGTCTGTTGGCTTGTGAGATGTGTGCTGTGGCACAGTGGTGGGTGTTGGGACGTGGATCTCCACAGATCCCCAGTCGTAGCTCTGTAATGCAGTTTTTGTGTCTATATGCAACAGGGATAGATATTTAGCGGATGGAGCTGGCAGCATCTGGCGTGGGTGATCCTGGGGCAGGAGATGCGTGAGAATCCAGCTGGACCCACAGCCAGATGGGAGGGAGGCACCAACCAGATGAGACTTCAAATCCACGGGGTCTCATCCCTTTCAGACAGACCTTGCTGACAGGGGTTATTTATTTATCCCAAAATGTGTTGGGGCGGGGGAAGAAGAGTTTATTGCAAACACATACACAGGAAGAATAAATGGAGGGGAACAGCCCAGCCTCTGGTACTACTGTAAGTTCGTAAGACCTGCTTTTTTTCCTCTCTTACCCTCCTGCATTTTGCCAGGCTTCCCATAGCTCTGTCATCTGATCCAGGTGAGGTAAAGGGAGAACCTGGTCCATCAGCTTTATGGGGTTTGGAGGCAATTTGTTCAAGGAACTGTAAAACCCAGAGAAGTTGCCCCTATAAATTATTTACCGGGGGCAGTAAAAGATCAAGGAAATTGCTGGGATTCCTTGCAAAACCCTGTGGTTTATGGGGTGGTTTCCCTGCCCCTACCAGGTTTCTCTAAAGATCTCTGTAGCTGTTTTAGGAGGTCTTTGACAGGGGCTGGTGGCAGCCAGTGTCTCAAAGATCAACTAAGATCTGCTAGATTGAAGTTTGCTAATATTTAATGTATAAAATGAGTATCATGGTGGCACCTAAGTGACTCTAAGTGACCTGAGCTTCCCCAAGCTGGACAATGATGATAGAGCAAATGGCAGTCCTCCGTCAGCCTTGGTATCCAAAACATATCCTGAAATACGGAGCACATGGAAGGAGCAAGCCTAGAAGTGATCTTGACCTGCTGGTGGGCTGTGGGTGGAGGTGGGTGTTGAAGCAAGTGTCTGGAAGCTGCAGAGCAGCTCTTCACCCTGATACGCTTCATGTTGCTTCACGCAGCATGGGCAACAAACAGGAGGAGCTGGAAGCCACCATGCTGCTCGAATGCTAAAATCTAGTTGCCGTTACTGAAACCTGCTGTACGGAGTCTCTGGTGAGACCCCCCTGCAGTGCTGCTTCCAGCTCTGGGGCCTCAGCACAGGAGAGACATGGACCTGTTGGATCAAGGCCAGAGGTGGCCACGGTGATGATCCAAGGGCTGGAGCCCCTCTGCTGGGAGGACAGGCTGAGAGAGTTGGGGGGGTTCAGCCTGGAGAAGAGAAGGCTCTGGGGAGACCTCAGAGCCCCTTCCAGTCCCTAAAGGGGCTCCAGGAAAGCTGGGGAGGGACTCTTGATGAGGGAGGGGAGCCACAGGAGGAGAGGGAAGGGTTTGACACTGAAAGAGGGGAGATGATTTAGATGAGATATTGGTAAGAACTTCTTTTCTGTGAGGGTGGTGAGACCCTGGCCCAGTTTGCCCAGAGAAGCTGTGGCTGCCCCATCCCTGGAGGGGTTCAAGGCCAGGCTGGACGGGGCTCTGAGCAACCTGATCTAGGTGAAGATGTCCCTGCCCATGGCAGGGGGGTTGGACTAGATGGCCTTTAAAGGTCTCTTCCAACCCAAATCATTCTATGATTCCATATGCATGTCCCACACTGCCTTTTCTCACCTTGGGCTGGTATTTCATACCCAAGTGAACCTGTAAAGGCAGCGGAATTTTGGAAGGAATCAGGAAGGGAAAAAACAAGAAAGAAAACTACTCTTTTTCCTTTCTAAGAGAATAGTGCCCTTGAATTTGGGATCATCTGTAATCTGGGTGTGCTGCAGTCATCCATCAAGGACCCACCCTGGCAATGCAGCAGCAGGAGTTGGGTGGGTTTTCACCCCCGAGTGAGCATTTGCAGCTCGCTGCTAGAAGACAGAGCACAGCTTTAACTAAAATTTTAAAAATATATGTAATAAAAATCAGAACTATTCAATATGTTCCAGAATTGAACACGTAAAAGTTCGACATGCCTGCACATGTGTATATATGAATTTTTGTCTGCCAGGAAATGTGTTTAGTTTGTGGCATCCGGGTTATGAAACCCTTTGGAATCCTTTTCCTCACCTTTGCAATGTGAATTCAAGGTGTGACTGTTCTGAGCTCGAGCCTTTATACACCCCCAGGGTCTTTGAGTTTTGTGAATGTTAACACTTGCTGGGGCTCGCTGTGCTTTTTCTTTGCCTCTGCAGTCTTCTAGGATTTATTCCTTATATGACTATTTTCCTATTACTATGTTAATGTGCATTTTTACTGTATTTGTTCTGTGCTGAATCATTAAACAACATCAGAGCTGAAGGGAAAAAAAAAAAAGAAGAATCATGTCTTAAACTTTTATCTGCAGAAATGTGCTTTGGCTTAGCTGCCCAAAATGACTGCAGATACTCCAACTTATTTTTTTGTTGTTTAGGTCTTTTTTATTATTATTATTTCCTGGATATATGTGAACTCAGGTGACAAATGCTGAAGATTCAGAGGTGCTTTTTTTTTTTAATGTCCTTTGCCCCTTGCCAGCTCCATATCCCTCTCAAGGTATCGCCATGGTGGTACGTACCCCTGCCCCATGGGTCAGGGCTCTGGCCAGTGGTGCAAGGAAGCCAATGCTCCGGAGTAGACCTGCTGTAGGATGATGTTGGCACGTGCCCTGTGATATCACACGGGTGTCTTAGACTCTCTTATTCTTTATGAATAAACCAGTATTTCCTTGGAATTCCAAAGATGAATGGAGATTTCTGTTTGCATTTAGGCTTTTCCTGAATAATTTTTTTTTCCATCCATTTTGAGCTCAGTCTATCCCAAGGGATCAAACAGGAATGAAATTTCATCCTTGATATAGAGCATGACTGGAGAGGATGGGGTGGGAGAGGATAAAATGTCACATTTGGAAAGGCAGGAGGTGTTATTTAGCTTGAGTCCAACATCAAGCCTCGTGTCTAAAGGTAGAAGCTACTTACAAACCTGTTCTGAAGGCAAGTTTGCGGCTTGTTAATTTACTGCCTGTCTTCTCTTAATTAGATGGGATGGATTGGTGACTGCCAAAGGCAATAAGGGCTGTGAACGCTGGTGGCCTCCAGGGATGGTGTGTGTGCTAGAGGACCTTGACACCAGGCAGGACCCCATGGGGTGACATGTGGCGGTGGATGTGCTAACATGTCCTTTGCCCCAGGAACAGCACCGGGGATCCATAAGGCACTGATGAAAATCAGCATTTTGGAGGATCTTCTCCTTTATCAATGTGGCAGCTGGTATTTTTGGGGCGGGATTGGGTGAGCTGGTCCCAGTGCCGTTCACAGAAACTGGGGAGCCTTCCCCATATAGACCAGTAAAGATCATTAGGACAGGCTTCAGTGCCAGCTGTTGTGATGGACGTGTACTCTCAAAGGATCTACATTAGCTATCTCAGTACATATTATATTGCATTTCTGGTGTTATTTTAGATATGGAAATTCTCAGAACAGTGCCTTGCATTTACGAGTCAAATTATCCTTCATTTTGATTTTATTTTGGTCAGGAGGAAGTGTAGAGGTGTGAATGATGGGAGAATGAGGAGAAGAGAGGATGGAAGGAGGCACTTTTTGAAAAACATCGAAATGAAGGTCTCTGCAGGGAACGTTTCTGGAGGGACATATGTTTTTAATAATATTAACACAGAGCTCAGAAACCCAGTCAAAGGTTTTGCTGCCTTCTTGCTCCATGAAGGGTTTATTATGGTCCTGGATGATCCTACAGAGCTGAGGATTAAATGGGGAGGGAAAAGGGGATGCTGCGAGGTTGGCATTGCAAGAGTGCTGGGATCTGAGGGGCGATAGGGTGATCTTGCCAAAGCTCATAACACAACTCTTCGAAAAGAAGAGGTGGTAAAACCTAGTTTTCTTGGGCCTCAGCTCTGCACTTCTCCATTACTTGATTTTCTACAAGTTTATTTACTTGTAGCATTAAAAAGCCTACATTGGCTTGTTTTGGTTTGGTTTTTTTGGGCAAAATTGTGGTTTTGAAGCCATCTCGACAGCAACTAATGGCAGCACCACACAGAGGTTTTGACAAGAGTTAGGAAGGAAGGACACAGCAGAGATCTTGATTACATCCAAGTACACCCAGCAATTAGGAGAAGAAAGAGGGAAAATAAGAAACAGAAAACACATTAGGGGATCTTAAGTCCTGAGGGTCTCAGAGACGGTTGTAGCTACGTGATGGGCAAGATGACCACAGCCTTGGTGTCCCACAGTCTAGACACACACCGGGCTGCTCCAGGCACTTGATCTTCATCTTGCTTGTTTGGGGATGCATTTAGGTGGGGTTATTCCAGGCTGTGCACAGGAACTCAGCCCCGTGTTCCAAAAGGGATCCGATCTGTAACGCAATGTGATTTTTGAGGCTGTGTGTTGTTAACTGGAAGGAACAATCCAGCCCTGGCAAAGAGCTAGGCTGGATGAAGTCATAGAGCTCGTCTTTTCCACCCTGGAAGTGGTCCATGTCTCCCTGTGAAATCTGCTCGGCCTGAGACAAGCAGGTGGGGCTTGGAACAGGAAAAAAACTTTTTATTGCCCGTTAAAAAATGATAAAACCCCTTTTGGCAGCCCCACGTCTGCTACAGTTGTTGCTTCATAGAGAGAGGTCCCTGCTTAGCAGAGGGAGACTTCTGTAGCAATTTTGGGGAGTTACTAAACCATCCATGGGCAGTAACCAGAGCTTTTCACCTCCTTTGGCTGGTCCACGGTGGTGGGCTGGATCTCCAAGGGCAGCAAGCACAAGGCAGTTAATCCTGGATATAGGAACCTGAAGATTAGTTGCAAAAAAGGCTAATAAAGGCTTGAGTGCGGGTGATTGCTGTCTGCAGTGATATTCTACTGATCTTTCCTCCCTGTGTAACTGAGGGTAGCAGATGCTTCCCTCTGTCATCACACCGCTAATATTCACGTTCAGGCTTAATTGCCTAATTTTTTTTGCCTGAAGAAGGGTGCTGTTAGGGAAAGGTGCTGGGGGAACAAAGCTGAGCTCTCCCCTGTAGCCAGCATCAGCAAAGAGATGAAGGAATTAGTGGATTTGTGGACTTTAATGCCAATTGCCTAAGCCAAGATGAGCTTTTCTAGCTGGAGAAAAGCTTCTCTTGCCACTGTAGGCAGGTGGGAGCACCATACTGTCATTAAAGCCTCTTTCCTCCTGCAGATGAATGACTCTCCGGGCTGTGTGCTGACTCCAGGAACCAAGAAGGAGCTTCTTCCCAAGGAAAAGGAAAATGTTGTATGCCCAGATCCTTGCCCTGGCAGTGGCTGTGGTGCAGTACAGAGCCGTGGCCGTTCATGAAGGTATGTGACAAGTGGGCTACCATGAATGCAGAGCAGCTGGGGGAGATGCTGAGACACATAGGGAGAAAAAGACCTTTTCTGAGAAGCTTCTTCTGCTAATGTCATGGAAAACACACAGATGCTGTCGTGGTGGAGCGCTGATGCCTTTAACTTCTGCACAGGTTTCTTTTAGGCTGGGATCATCTCATAACGGAGCATCTCAGGTGGCCCCAAAAGGCAGGCAGCACCTGACTTGCTATACTGGGGTTTATGGGGAAATTAGGGCTCTTCTCAGTGTCCTGCCCCTAGTACCACCTAGCTGCTCCAGAGGAAGGTGGGGAGAAGGGAAAAATGTGTCCCCTCCTGATTCCTCTTCTTATCCCCAAGAGCTGGGACAAGCCACCATAGAGGGGATATGAGAGAGAAGACCTCAAGGCAGCCTTGAAGCCTCCAGCTGCTGTTTAGGGAGTTGAGATGACACAAGGGTTCACCTCCTCCCTGGCTCCCTGTTGCCTGTGCAAGCCCACAAAGAACTTTTGGGGAGGAAGTGCTGGGCCCAAAGGGCAGGAGACAAAAGGAGCCCAGAGAAGAGCCTCATGGAGTTACAGCATGATCCACAGCATGTCTCTGTAGCCTCAGGGTCTTGCAAGAGGGGGAGGCTCCTTGAGAGCATCTGACACAGCTAATCCAGAACTCCCAGGACTGTCATGGGGTTGGGTATGGTCCTGTGGGTCCTCTTTGAATTTTTCTGCAGCAACAAGCCCCCAGACTTTGAAGGTGTAAATTCACCTGGACTAACTCCAGTTCATTCAACAAGGAGTTAATAGAAGCTTTAGCATCAGCTACAAAATTAACTTGATTAAGTTCCTGTCCGTCAATTAAGCCAATATACTTGACTATAATGCTATTTAATTCAAAGCTGGGAACACTGCAATAAATCAACGTTTACAGATGTCTCTGGCAAACCTGTGATTGATGAAACGTGGTAATTTTGGAGGTGCATGGAAAATTTCAAATAAAATCATATCCCCCGGTGATTAATATAGCTGTCTGTGTTGGTATTTTCTCCAGAAGGTACCAATCCAAATATGCTTAATATCACATGTTTCTAATGACAGCTTCAGGTACCTGATCCAAGTAGCAGATGCTGTTGGGTTTCATTGCAAAGCTGGGGCCCTCTGGAAAGGTGCTGAGCTCCTGGCTCAGCATCTCAGAGAATGGGCTCTGGTTGCCCTAAAAGGGCAACCATCCTGGCACCATCCTGCCCTTTTTAATCCCATGGAGCTCTTGCTTGTTGTTTTTCTCCTTGTTATTCCTGGATGCAAATGAGGGCAGGAGGGTTTTGTGCGAGGTGAGGAAGACTCCCAGGGGCCAGGAATGGATGGAGGCGGCTCTCTGGGCATTTGGGATGTGGAGAGGTAGGTAGCAAAGGTCCTCCTTTGCTCCAGCGGCATTTTGAGAATGTTTTCCAGATCAGGGCCAAAAACACAGGTCTCCCAAGAAAAGCTGTCTGCACTGCCTTGAGTGACTCCAAGAGGTGGGTGATTTGGGGAGGGCTGGTGGATGGTCTTCTCCATCGTGTTGAACCTTTTTGGGATTTTCTCATGGTTACCTTGGGAAGTTGTTTAATGATTTCCACTAATTTTGAAGGCAGAGCCAAGGACCAGCATGGCCTTCCCTCCCAGTCCTTCTAGGGGAACAAGAACGTCAAGGTCAAAGCTAGGGAAAAGGGGTAGATCCAAAATAGATGCGGCAGCTGAGAAAAGAGCTTATGATGATCTGCTGTTAGCAGCTGAGCTGCCTCCAAGACACCCCTGACAGCTGAAAAGCACTTACAGAGGTTTGAGAAGGGAAGGGAGATATCAACAGAGAGCTCTAGGAAGGAAATTTGAAATAATTGTCTCCCATTTTTGTCAAGGGAAAGGGCTTTATATTCCCAGCTGGGTACGAGTAAAACCGAAAAGAGACAGTCATTATTTTTCTGCAGTAAACGGAGCTGTGAAGTCGTGAAGAGCTCAGTGTCAGGACATGCAAAGAAAGATGAAGAAACCCAAAGCCTTGGGTAACAAAGACCCTTGGACTGCCATCTATCCACAGCCGGCAAATGACCCTCTGTCCTTCTGTGTGGCTAAAGGGGATTGATCAGGGACACAGCAATGAAGGAGAGCACAAAACCTGCATCATCCCAAGCCCTTCGGGGAACCTGTTTATAGAAATGGGGTAAAAGTCAGGTAAATTGAAGAGGCAGAGCTAAACCAGACTTTCCATTTGCAGCAGGAGCATGAGAAACCCACCTAGCACATCTCCCCAGCAAACTGGAACAAATGCTGCAGCCCAGTTGGGTGCAGGTTGGGTCTCTTGACCTGCAGCTGAAAGTCAAGGCAGTGACTGGGTAAAGTCCAAAGCAAAATGAAAAAAAAATAATGTGAAGAGGTTGACCCCAGTCCTGGGGAGCAAGACCTAAAAAGCCCTCCTCCAGCAGGCAGCACGGTCTACTTTCTAGCAGCCCTACAGTAATAACTCAGCATCTGTCTGCGAGGGGGAGAGAGACGCCAAAGAAAATACAAATTTTGAACATCCCTTGTAGAGCCTTCATTAATTTAAGGCATCTCTAAAGTCATCAGATTTCTGTCCATGAAATATATTTATTGGATGCCTAAGGAAAATTAAATTCAGTTGAGACTGAACACTGAATAGGGAAATATGCCTTGATGTTCGTTAAACAAATTTCCCTGTGCACCTGTCCCTTCCCTGCCAGATGTCATCAGATAGCTCTGGTTTGTACAGAAAAGATACTCAAATTGTTCATTCTTTGCACAAGATCCTTTCCATGCTTGGGGCTGGTAAGGAAGAAGGGAGCGTTGCAAAGCTGAATTTCTTGAGAGCATCTCGAGCTTTCTCTGTGCAAGACTGGAAGACTTGGTTGTTTTAGGGCTGGCAAAGCATGGGTGGCCAGGTGGCCCCATGTCTGCATGGGTTTCTCACATTGGCTCTGGAGACCCTGATGCAAGAAGCCCAGGCTGACTGGTGGGGTGGAAGGGCTGCCACATTGCCAAATTTCAGTTGTGTGCTGCTCAGGTGTCGATGTCTGCCTCTGGGCATGTGAAAGCCCAGGCACCTCCTTGCTTCCAGCATGTCCTACAGACCTGCAATGCCTTAATAGATCTGGGTCTTGGTCTTTGTGCTTCAAATGAGAAACTTCCCCTGGGGGAGAACAGCAAAAGGGGGAATTAAGAGGTAATTAAGGAGAACAAAGCAGCCTGTTGCTCTGGGAAGACCATGATTTACCCACTTAATTGGGCCTAAGCACTATTCCTTAACTGAAATATTTCAGGGGTTTACATGACTCAGAGGGGTTTAGCTCCTGGCTGGCTCATTGCATGGTGGAGGATTAACTTTCTTGCCCTTCTTCTCCCTCAGCATGCAGGACGGCAGAGGTGGCCGACATCCTGTTCCTCGTGGGACAGTCACAGGGCACAGGAAGGGAGAGCTCCTGGCAGGTCAAGGACTTCATCAGCAGCATGGCTCGTTCCTTTGAGAATGTGGTGATGGGCAAAGGAGGCATCCGGCTGGCAGTGGCACTCTACGGGGAGAAACCAAGGTGGGTCAGTCCATCCTCTACCACCAGCACCCAGGTTTCCAATGGCTCTAGATGGGCAACCGTGTCCCCATGGTTAAGGAGCTTTTGGTGCTCTGCTGAACCATTGCAAGAGCAGAGCAAGAGCTCAACCCCCAGCAATGTCACCAGAGTCTAGAGGTGCTTGGTGATGGGGAACTCTTTCAGGGCAGGGAGGTTGGTATTTAATGCAGCCACAAAGAAATTCCCCACCATCCAATTTTAGATACTGTTTTATCATAACAGAGCTCTATGGGACTCATACCCAAGACTTCCTTGGCCACTGTGAAGAGGACTCCTTGCCTACGTATAAGTCTAGCGTGACCAGCTAAATGTCAACATTATTGCTGGTCATTATTATTATCAATGCATCCTTGCTGTACCGACAGTGTTTTCTTGCCCCTTATTCCCCCGTATTTCCCCCAGGATGAGTATTGAGTTTACGGATTACGTGACCATTGAAGAAATGCTGGTGGCAATTCAGGATCTCTCCTTCAAAGGTGGAAGCTTAAAAACAGGGTCAGCCTTGGCCTTTGCAGCTCGTGCCATGTCTCGCCTGGACACGCTGCGAGAGGACGCAGCAAAGGTAAGTGACCTTCTGTGATGACTTCCCTGGTGTCATCCTCAGTAGGGATCAGACCTCTAACTTCTTCCCCTGAAGACATGCATGAGCCATTTGGCTTTTATTTATCCTGTCTGCTTTTTAGCTTGGGGTTGAGGTACCGCATTTTGGAGCTCATTCAGCTTCAGGTCACTTTATTGGTGACAGAGGCACCTCCAGATTTTCAAAGGACTGACTCATTTTTTAAAAATGCTTATGTTTCCCCAGGGATTGCAGAGGTTCTCAGCGTTCTGGTCTCAAATGCCTCCAGCTGAGTACCCAAATTCAGGGGCAGAAGGACAAGGAGACAAGTTGTGGTGTTGGTGCACATAGCTGTTGCTAGTAGCCTGCATCCGTCCACTCTGGCTATAGAGAGCAGCAGTACAATTAGCGTCTTACTCAAAAAGTAGACATGCTGCTGTGTCTTCATCTTTCAGACATCAGTTCTGGGTCATTGGTTTCTTCAGATTTTTTTTTATTATTATTATTATTTTGTTCATAATTTTTAAGGGGCTCTGAGGAGGCTGAGGATGCTAAAGAGAAGGTGTTGCCTTCTGGTTTGCGTGGCAGGCTGCCTGAAGCAGTTCAGTCTGCTCTGCTCTGGTGATAGACAGTCTTGAAATCAAGAAAGGGGGCAGCCCCACGGGGAGTGGATGCACCCCACGCATTGAGTCTGAAATGATCACGGCCAGCTTTCGCCTCCCGTGGGCCTCCCACATTTGCAGCTTGCTGCTGCACCTTCTCTTCTGCTTTGAGATCCTTGCATGCCAAATGCAGTCTGCGTGACCCGTGCTGTTGGTGTGGTCAATGAGACCTGTTTTGGGTCCCAGAGCAGGAAGGAGAACATGACGATACAGGTGGGACATGACAGCTTATTTCCCGAGTTACCCCAGAGGTGTGGGTTACCGAAGGATTTATTTTCAAGTGCCCATGCTTTTAGAGAGGTTGGACTTCCTCCAGGGTCTGACTTAGTGTGAAAATTCTGCAGCTGCCTCTGTGACCTCCTCATGTTGTGCTCTTTCCTTCTCTGGCTCTGACACCGATTCTTGTAGGTGGTTGTTTTGATCACGGATGGAAAATCTGGCAACTCAATTGAAGATGAAGCCCGGGTCCTGCAGGATTTGGGGGTGACGGTGTTTGCCGTAGGTACGTATGGACACGCTGAGTTACGTGGAGCATCTCCACCCAATACTGTGTGTGCACTAACACACAACCTGCACACTGGGGAAGATTCCTGATGCACGATACCCCCGTCCTCTAAAAACCACATCCATCCCCAGACTCAGCCACTAGCAACTACTGCAAGTACAGGTAAATCACATCCGTGCTGTGCTTGGGTATTTTTTGTTGTTGTCGATAGCTGATTTATTCAGCAGAAATCTGCGGGTTTGCATCTGTGAAAACTACTTGCGAATTCAGGAGGAGTTCAATAAATAGTTCCATAGAAGTCAAAATGTTTTGATGTGACATTTTCAAAAATGAAATGTTTTTACTTTTGAAGCTTTCTCTTAATGGGGTTCAGAGACCCACTTCAGCTACGTTAAAAATGTCCATCAGAATAATTCCGTGGGCAAGGAAAAGTTTCAGCACCTCCCTGCCCCCAAAAGCATTTATTATGAGTCAAATCTCTCCCTTTACCAAACATTTCAGGGAAGAAGGAGGGGATGGTGGTGTGTTTCGTTACAGAGAGAAACCAAGCTTATTTGGGCAAATCTGAGGTGAAAATTAAGCAGGGTTGGTTTGTTGAGCTTTTTTCCCCCCCTTTGTTTTAAATTCAACCACAGGAAAACTCTCCAGTTTTCCCACAGTCTCTCTCCCAAAGTCCCGTTCCCTGCTCATCCATCAGAAGAGCATAAATGTCTCTGTATCCAATGGGAAGGATGAGGCCAGGTCCTGTCCTGCTCCTTTTCACTCTCCACCCCAAGAGAACTTTCCATTTCTTGGCCCATTAGCAGCCAAATTACCCAAGTCAATCTCTAACATGCCTCCGGAGAAAACCTTGACCTCTTTTCCTTGATGGCTTCATCTGCTTCATCATTGCCTGTCCAACTTGAGTCTCTATTCCTTGTTTCATCCTTCCCCATGGGCAGCATGACTGAAAAGCTGGTGTGAAACTCAAAGGCTTTCACGTTGCTCCTGCTTGCTCTTGACAGACCTTGCCAATCCCCGGCCTGCCCTAGGGATGATGTTTGAAGTCCTTTTTTCCTCTTCTTTTCTTCATCTAGGAATTAAGGGTGCTGACAAGAATGAACTGAACACAATAGCTTCAGAGCCCACTGCAGAGCATGTGCTTTATGTTGAAGATTTCCACCTGCTCCATAACGTGGCCCCCAAACTCTCTCGAAGGCTCTGTTTCACTGCCTCGGAGCCACCACGACCCATCAAACAGACTGTGCAAGGTGTGTCAGGGCTCCCCTTTCATCCTCCTTTCCACTTGCTTGAACTAGTCCTTTCCCAGTCCCTGGATGTGCTAGCCACACCATGGAGATGGACCTCCCACGTCCCCTCTGCTCATCACAAGGGAGCTTTAGGGGTTGGATGACTCTAGAGGAACGGCCAGCTCATGGAGCATCAGTTTCTTGGGGGCAGTGGTCATGTGTATTGTGCTTGTGTCTGCATCTCCATGGTTTGTCTGGTGATACTGGATCCTGAAGGTCTTGCTGCTGGTTCAAACAAAAAGAGCAGCAATGGGCTGTGGCAGCAGTTCTGCCCTGTGGGGGCTTTCATGATGGCCAACTCCAGCAGCACAGCTCAGAGTCTTAGGAAGAACTTAATTCCTTGCAGAAGATGCTAAGAGCAGCCAAAGAGATTTTAAAAGACATCTAGCTCTCTCCCCAAACAGATACTGATGTTGCGGCAAATCAGGTGGTGGCAATCAATTCCTGCCCCACTCCTGGCACACAGACTCATGAGATTAAGTTAAAGACATAGGGCGGAACTTGGGGGAACTTCATCCAACTCACTGGGGGATCATTTTTACCACCTTCTGTGGTTCTGTAGCACTTCAGGGCTGCTTGTGATGTTTCATGGAGAGTTCAAGCTTTCTGGTTGAATATTGTGTGGTGGCAGTAAGGAGAAGGGCAGGAAGGACCCAATGCCCTATGTGTTAAGCAGGTGCTTACAAGGGAAGTGTAGCCAGAATGAGCTTTGTTTTCCTTTCTTGTGGTGTCAAGCAGTTTGTCAAAAGAAAACCTGCTTGTGTGGCTCTCGCCTGGAAGCAGATCCCAGCTGCTCCTGCACTCTCAGTCCAAGCAGGTGCCATCTATACCCAAGCCTTCTTCTGCATTGGATGGGTTGACTCCATCAGTGAACCAGCACTGGTGCCACCACGGTCCAAGCCAAAGGCCTCTCCTTTCTGTTTTTGCAGCTGAGAAGATCGTCGGCCCCCGGGATTTGTATGTCAGTGAGCACAGCCACAGCACGCTGAGACTCACGTGGATGCCAGCGACGGGGAAGGTGACAGGCTACCGTGTCCATCTGCATCCCTTGCTGCCCTCGGGGCAGCCCGTTTCAGAGGACCAGCGGCAGGTAGAATGGCATTATCATTTTGCAGAGCACCAGTTGCCTGTCCCAGTGTTAAGGTTTAGCCTTCTGCTGAGGCTGCTGGTGGCACAACGTGGGTAGGAGATGGTGGTACCATGTCCCTCAGCCCTCCTGGTGCATTGGCATAAGTTCCTGAAGCTGCTCGCTTGAAGTGAAAGTCTATAGATAGACCATCAGATTTGCAGATGTCTTGATTGCTCATGCTAATTTTGGCATTGCTGTGGTGGTGAGATAGAGTTTCTGGTGACAGGTGGGGGAAGGTTGGGTGGAAGAAGGACGTGGCACAAACTGGCACAAACTCCACTGGGATGGATAAGAACCGGTCAATGGGAAGCATTCTTTCTCCTCTTGCCTCTACAATTCCACCTCTCAAGCCCATCCAGCCCCCTTAGCAACATCCCCTGCTCCTCTTGCTGCCAAGATTGTTCATCTTGGTAAGATCTCAGCGAGTTTTGGGTTTGGATTTGCCATGTCCTTGTGTGAGGGATGCTGCTGCGTGTGCCAGCTCGCTCTGGCTCAGCTCGGTCACTGCACAAAGACCGAGGGCAAGATTGAAGGGTAGACGATGAATGCCTAAAAGCTTTGATTTCTAATAATAGAACAAAGCTATGAAAGCATAAATTATTAAGGTTAAGATTATTAATTGTATTAATAATTAAGATTGTATTTAACAAGAATAATCATCCTTGGCTGCTTTAGAATTTCATAAGAACATAGTGAAAACACAGAAGTTGTCTCTACTTCTTTTGCCCTCAGGTTATGTTGAAATCTCCCTCTATGAGCTTGAAAGAAACTGTCTTTGCCAAAGACCATTGCTTTTCCTCCATTTTTTAAGGGAATTGAGAACCACCCTCACACTTAGGCACGCTCTTATTTTCATGGAGGTTTTTTCTGGAGTTTTTTTCTGCCACCCTTGGCACAGTCCTGTGTCAATGCTATGGCCAGTGTGGAACCAGATATCATTTGGGGATCACAGTGTTCTGAGTTAGTGTGTTTTAAGAGGCTTCTGCTCATGGAGGTCAAAGGCATCACATATGAAACTTCATCCTCGTAATCTGTTGCAAACATGGGGGTCTTCTACTGCCATGGAGGTGTAACGGTGTCCTTTGTCCCCCTGTGTGACAGATTGTGGTGGATGGTGACAAAAGTACCGTGCTGGTGACCGATCTGAAAGCCAACACCAAGTATGTCTTCACGGTGAGGGCCATCTATGCGGATACCGTTGGGGAGTCAGCAGTTGTCAAGGGGAAAACAAGTGAGTGTGTCTTCTGCAGTCATCCCTGTGCGTTCCTTGTCTGCGTGGGCACAGGAAAAAAAAACCCACCCAAAAAGGAGTGAGGGATGGAGAGGTAGGAATGGGGAGGAGGAACATCTGTGCAAATGTCCATGATGTGGGGCGCAGGGTTGTGCGTGGGTGCAGAGTAATCCATGTGGTTAACCCACTTGAAAGCAGAGGCTGCAGCCTGCTGGAGAGCTTACATCGTCTGGCTTAATAACCAGCAGGATTTAACAAATCCAGGCTGGGATTCAGTTAATGTAACACTCGTGTACCCAGGATGAGAAAACTTTTGGAGACCATGGGCTGAGAAACGTAGACATGTGTTGCACAGGAGGCCACAAAAATGATCTGAAGGCTGGAGCACCTTTCCTATGAAGACAGGGTGAGAGAGTTGGGGTTGTTCAGCCTGGAGAAGAGAAGGCTCCAGGGAGACCTTAGAGCCTCTTCCAGTCCCTAAAGGGGCTCCAGGAGAGACAGGGAAGGACTCTCGATCAGGAAGGGGAGTCATAGGACAAGGGGGAAGGGATTGACACCGAAAGAGGGGACACTGAGATTAGATATTAGGAAGAAATTCTTTTCTGTGAGGGTGGTGAGGCCCTGGCCCAGGTTGTCCAGAGAAGCTGTGGCTACCTCATCCCTGGAGGGGTTCAAGGCCAGGTTGGATGGGGCGTTGAGCAACCTGGTCTGGTGGGAGGTGTCCCGGCCCAGTGCAGGGGGGGATGGAACTGGATGATCTTTAAGGTCCCTTCCAACCCAAACCATTCTGTGGTTCTATGATTCTGTGAGTTCTATGGAGAGATGTATACTCTAAACACCTTGTTTCAGAAGTGGTCCAAAAAGTTTGGTTTGGCACTATGCATATAATTAGGGCTTCTTCTCATTCAGGGTGGTATGATCATGGACTTAAGGAAGTGCCCCTAGTAGTGATCTCTGGTCCCATGAAATGATCTAGGCTTCTTCTGGATTGCAATCTGCCCTGCCACATTCCTTTGCTGTCCCATGGCTGGCTGTAATGACAAGGTTGTTGGAAACAAAGGAGCAAATTCAGTCTTGGCCAAACCCTGGAGTGCAAGGCGCTGGGTCAGATGTGATGGATGGAACAGGTTTTGTCCCAGAAGTCTCTGCACTGCTTTAAGGGGTTTCAAGAGTTCGAGTGGTGCACTAATTCTGCTTCCCTCCCTGTTTTCCATGGAGTGCCAAGTTTGCTTTGCCCAAGGTTTTTTGAAAAGAATTATTCCTTTCTTCCTTGTCTTTTGTTTCTTCCCCCACCCCCTGCAATGTCTTAAATTGTTTGTCTTCTTGAGGGAAGATCTCCAACAGGATGAATAAATAAAATGCCTCAATGAGGTTGATTCATATGTACTTTCCAGGAATAAGATGGAATGTCTTAATAGGTGGAAATAAAGACATTTGATCTCCTCTTTTATTATTCTCAACATGAAGCCAGAGGCGGAAGCCATAAATCTGTCTGTCATGGCTGGATGGATCAAAATGGGCTCCTCTTTGTCAGAGCTGTGACCATAGGCCCAAGTAGCATTTGATTCATGTGTCCTTGCTCAGTCTCCATGAAACCACTGTGGAGTTTTCTCTGCTCAGGAGGAAATGCCTTGTGGGTGGTTATTTCACAGTTCTCAACACTGGAAGCCCATAAGGAGGAAGCCCATAAGCACTCTGCCTTGTGGGTTTTCAGCTCACTTTTCAAACAGACAAAGGTTTGGTAGAGGGAGCAGTGGCTTCTTTTGAGGATTCAGCTGAGAGAATAGGGAGAACTGGTGCTGCTCACTTTTGTGTCTCTTTGTCCTTGAAAACAAAAGATTTTCCCAAGGGTCTTTGCCACGGCATGTTATTACAGCACTGTCACATAATTTTCTGCACTGTTTTTGTACCCCATAGCACCTGTGCCTCCAGTCACTAATTTCCGTGTGATAGAAGAAGGACTTTTTAGCTTGAAGGTGGCTTGGACACCTCCACTTGGCAAGCTGGAGGGCTACAAGATCTATATCCCCAGAGGTAAGTTCAGATTTTATCAATTTTCCTTGGAGTTTGCTTTAAAAGGAGCAGTGACCCGAGGACAGGAAAGGTGTCATTTCGTCCAAGGAACAAAGCATCACAGAGCTCATGGCATTACTCTGGAAGGAAGCCAGGTTAGCCTCTTCCAGGCAGTTTGGTTTCCCCAGGACAGAGGAGGAGAGTCCTTTGAAGGGCTTTCTTTTGAACAAGATGGGGATGGTGCTGTGGATGCCTTGTACACATTTGCACTGTCACATCCAGACCTACTATGGAGGTTTTTCATACTCAAATGCCCGCTTTGGTGTGGACGTGGGATGAGTTCAAACCTTTGGCATGGTTCACACTCACCTCTGTGAGATCTGGAGGGCTGAGACAGCTTTAGCTACAGACATAACTGTCAGCAACAACACATGGTTTGGGAGGACTTCAGCTATGCACTTGAAACCAGCTCCTATCCATGCTCTTCATCATGTTGTGAAGACATCACCATGGGACATAGATAGGCAGTTGGAAGGCTTCACCATCACTCTTCTTGATTTTGCAGCCAACAGACCAGGAATGACCTACGAGCAGGTTCTGCGGGGTGATGTCTCATCCCACGTGCTGGATAACTTGCAGGAGGACAGAGAATACAGCATCAGCATCTACGCCGTGTACCCCCAGGGCCCGAGCCAGCCTGTGGCTGCTGTGGGAAGAACATGTAAGAGGTTTGACTTTATCACTGGTCCCTTTTTGCCGTGGGCACTGTGTTCACACCCTTTGTTGTTGATAAGAGCCTCACAGTTGGTGAGTGCTGCCGTGTTATATTTTGAGGAACCCACAACAATTTATTCTTGTTTAGACAATTATTCTATCACCTGATGAGCCCTCCCCACCCGGGAAGGGGAATGACGAAAAAACAAGGAAACTCGAGGGTTGAAATATGAACAGATTTAGTAGAATAAGACTAGATAATTAACACTGATAGTATTAAAGAACCAGTATTGATCCCAATACTAATATAAAATATACAAGGACTATCCATCACAGGAAGCTGTGTGCTCCCAGCAGGGACAGCCAATGTGGGACACTGCAAGCGCTGTGGCTTTGGGAGGAAAGGAAGGGCTCAGAGGTCCAGCACTGGGGCAAGAAGTTCTCAGGATGGCAGCCATCCAGGGAGAAAGGGCGAGAACTCCTCAGAAAACTTTCTAATTTATATTGAATGTGATGGTCATGGTCTGAAATTATGCTGTTGGCCAACTGGGGTCAAGTGTCCAGGTCTCACTCCTCCTCATCCCCACACCTGACTAACTCAAAAACACTGGGACCTTGGAACCCACATACCATAACTGGCTAGAAAGTAAATATTTTCAGAAATTCAGACACTAAAGTCTTCTAAAAGTGCAGTTTCCCCAAGCATTAGAAGAGACCTCACTGACAAGTAAAATTACTGAAAGAGTGATTAATCTCGTGTCGCTCAAACCAGGACATGAGCTACATGGGCATCAAAGGGGCAGGGTTCAGGAGGTCCTTCCTAACTCCAGCCTTGAGCCCTGCTCTTCCCCCATCACATGCATGAACATGGACACCCTCGAACACCATCATGCTGCTGGGGAGGAGGGGTGGGAGATCTACCAAAGCCTCTCCTGCCCTCCTGTTTTGCACCCACACTGCATAAAGCAAGCAAGGTAGTGCAGTAGAGGTGTTGGTCCTGGAAAGCAATGGTCACAGATATGTTTTATGAGATGCCTTGAGCCCGTCAGGGAGGACAGGAGCTCTTGTAAGTCCCTCTCCTGGTGGCAGGCAGACTGGGGGGAGAGCAAGGCAGGGAGGGCAGCCAGCAAAGTCCTCCACTGGCAAGTAGGTGCTCTGAAAGGTTTGTCCCTTGTCCTCCTTCCAGTGAAGCTCCTGCCCGTGAAAAGCATCTTGCTGCAGAATGAGACCACCAACACGCTCCAGGCAAGGTGGAGCTCCATCCGGGGAGCAACGGGGTACAGGCTCACCTGGACGTCAGCAGGTAGAGACTCAGGAATGGGGTGCATGCGTCAGTGAGCAGGGACATGGAGAAAGAGAAGCTGTGAGGTCCCCAAGGCATTGGGTGCACTCACACCTTCTGTGTCCATACATGCAACAAGAAGCTGGAGGAAAACAAGTTTTGTGAATGTTGGAGTTTCCTGCATATGGGGATAAATCAGCAGCTTGCATCAGAGATCCATACCATGGATTGGTTGATGGTAAACTCCACCATGGATGCAAAAATACCTGCTCTGGCTCTACATAAAGCAGGTTTAAAGGTACCCAGCCTTGTTAACATGGGATTAATGCCAGATTTACTGGACCTGGGTAGCTCGGAAAAGGATTAATAGCTGGAGAGAAGCTGGTGAAGTACTCCATGCAGATCTGTACACCCCATAGCCCCTGAGCATCTGGGGTTACCCCCTTTTTTGGGGTGACAAGTACCACAATATAGACTGGAAATGCCCATGCTCATTGTGTTCCTCTCTGCAGCGCCAAGACCTGGCTTCATCCCCCAGCTTCCCATCCCATAATGCTTCCTTGTTCTCAGACAAATTTTGGTGTCTGATGATAAATCTGCATTTGCAGCTGGAGCCTCCCCCCTGCCCCAAACCCAAACATATTTTCATTGCCGGTGTGGGGGAGCAGATGTTAGAAATTCAGGTTTGATGGCATATTTTGGCCTTGGGAGATGGATGTTTCTGTGGTTCAAAGACAAGATGGGATGTCAGGACACCTGGGCTCCATCACAGCCTTTGAATAGATACCACACTCTCCTCAGGCTCATTTCCCCTGGTTATGAAATTAAGAGACATCTCCCACCAGGGAAGGGGGGGCTGTTAGCTCCGAAGGTCATCAGAAAGGAAAATTCTTCACAGGGAAGATATAAAACTGTTTTTATTGCTTTGTAATGAATGGCTCTCCAGAAAAAAATAATCATGGCACACCCCAAAACTCAGCTGTTTGCCCAGTCCTTGCTCAATACCCCAGCTAGAAATGGATCAAGCATATCGTCAGCCTGCCAGGTCTTTGAAGTGGCAGGACACCCCTTCTTGAGGGGACAGTGCAGGAGAACCTCAGACAAAGCAGCACATCATCTCTGCTCCAGCTTTGCTCTTTCCAAACAGCTCTTTCACCTGATACTGGTTCACCCCAAGTCCAAGGGTGGCAAAAATCCCAAGGGGTGGCCCATCCTCACCGCTGGGCCCTGTGGGGTCCTCCTCCCACATTGCGTCCCATCCCAGGGTCATGCCTTATGGATGCAGTGGAGTTGGGATGGAGACACCTTCTGCCCATCCCCGTGCAGCCGTCGCAGGCACTGGAAGGGTTTGATATTTCTTCTCTGACTTCCAAGACAGAGAATGGATAAACACAAACGAGCAGCTTATGTGGAGAGAAGGTCCTTGGAGGGGGGGTGGGAGAAGGGGGATGGGGATCAGGGTGCTGGTGGAGCAGAAGATGGGGACATGGCACCCTCCAGTGACCAAACTGCAAATGGCAGCTTCCCCTCCCCAAACCCCAGACATACTGCTGCCTACACCTCTCTGCCCCTCTGAAACGGGGTGTGATCCCTACGAATTAGGTTTTAACTCTTCTCCTGCCATGCCGAGAGGTTTAGCTGAGCACTTTTTGGTCCACAACAAGGATACTGAAAGGAGAAAACATCTTTTGTGGCATCGATTGCCTTCAGTGTCCTGCAGGGAAGGCAAGATGACTCCAGTAGCGAGTCACCCTGGGCTGGGCAGAGTGTGGACCTTCTTACAGGATTTCTCGCTGACCAATACGTGGCCATTTGTGTGTTGTTGCCTGATTTATTTTCTTTGGCCTGAAAAGCCATGAGTTGCCTTGACCTACTGGTGATCACTGAGATCTGCTGGAGTGGCTGTGGGTTATTTCTACCTCTATATACGTTAGCTCCTCAACCACGATTTGTTGCCCTATCCCATCTCCAGCCTGGGGACTGTGCCGGCACATGTGCAAGCCAGGAGGATGAAATGCCGTTCAATCTCACACAACTGTGTAGTTCTCAAGTGGTTGCTTGTGTGATTGCCCACTGCCCTCCCAGACAAGGAGACCCAAGGAGGGTGCTCCTCCTTGGTTTGACCCAAAGGAGCCCTGGCATTGTTTCCTTTTGCAGAGGGCAGCATCCAAGATGTGAACCTCAGCAACACCTACAGCTACTACATGATCCAGGGGCTGCAGCCTGGCACAGAGTACACTGTTACCATCAACCCCATCTTTGGGGACATCGAAGGACCAGTGGTGAGCAGCAAAGCAACAACGGGTGAGTGCCCTGCAGCAGAGATGGCAGCCAACCCAAGCAGACATGGTTGAGGGTCAGGTTGTGCTGGCAGCACAGAGCTGGTGTTATTTGTGATCACCACCTTGCTCTGTCATCTGGTGCAGAAAGAATTCTGGGTCATTACAGTTTTTGGGAGCCACTTAGAAGCTGTTTGGACCTTGATGCAATTGGTCAACTTTGCTGTCTTGCAGTGGCATCAAGCACAGTCCAGATGCTGAAAGTGAGTGAGATATCCATCAACAGCGCTCTGGTCTCCTGGGACTCAGTTGCTGGGGCCACTGGATATCGAGTGGCTTGGGGTCCTACACCAGGTAAGATCCAGCCTCCATCACCTCCACCTCCTTCTGTAGCATGGGAGATGAGGCACCGGGAACCTCAGGGTTGGTGGACATAGGAGCAGGTTCAACTCATTAATTGGCCTGAGCAGCCTCTCCCACAACTTCAGAACATGAACTGAAACCAGAAATTATTCCTGGGCCTGGCCTGAAGTCCCAGCAAGCAGGGTCCCTGCAGCAACTACGTTCAGCCTGACCCCAGCCCAACACACATCCCAGTGGGTGCAACAGTCTTACGCCACCTTGCCTGGTCATCCAGACAGGGGCTTTGCAACTCCCTGGAGATGCTGGGGAGGGGCAGAGCACATGTTGGAGTCACCCCTGGCCTGCACCACATTACTGTGGGCCCTGGATGTGAGACCTGGTTTGGTTGCTTCAGTTCTTCTCAGCTGGTTTGGATCCTTTAGTCATCCAAAATACCAAATAAATAACCATTGGAAAAGTCTCTGTTGCCCCAGCACCCACATGGGTGTCCCACAGCAGAGGTTCAGCTGGGTCAGAGATGGACTGCCAGGGAAAACATGATGTCTTTCCCAGTATGCAACAAAGCTGCTCTCCAGATTCTTCAGTCTTTAGCCTTTTCTATTTTATTTTCTCCCTTTGAAAGAGTTCTTTGGCAAAGACCGTCCGCGCCAACTGGCCCTCAACAGGTCAATCACTGCCTACCAGCTCCGGAACCTGGCCCATGACACCGAGTATGTGATTTCCCTCTATGTGCTCTTTGGCTCCGTGGAGGGACCGGGGATCACAACCTCAGCCAGGACATGTGAGTACAGGCAGGATGTTCCAGTAGCTACCACAGCACACAACCTTTGTGTGGCTGGTTCAATCTTGTCTATCCCTACGGCACCCTTACACCGTACTTCCTGCACCCCACTCCCATCACCTCATGTCAGGGGCACCGTGGTGGTGGTCCTTTGACCTGCTGACCTGTTGCGAATCCCAAAGGCTGTGGGTTTTCTGCCTGGGAGTCTTCAGATGCAAACTGGAGCCAACGTGCTCTGCAGTTCATGTGCCATGGGCTTGGGCAGAGCTTCAGATATCAACTGGCTGATCTGAGCACACTGAGCTTCCAGGCATCCCAAAATCCAGACCAATGGCCAAAGTCTTCAACATTGTTAAAGAGTCCAGCTGGAAAATAGATGAGACTTGTGTAAATTCTGCTGTAGGGAGCCATAGGGAGATAAAGAGAGAGGAACTTCCTAATGTGGTCCTTCCTGCCTGGTGACAAGGACTGTCCCCTGCCTCAATGAAGGGGGGACTCCAAAGGGCTGTGCTGGAACATCAGGTTGCCCAGAAAAGAGGCAGCAGATGCAGATGGGGAAAGACATTGGTCTAGTTGATGGCCAGAGCTTGTCCTCCTGTGGAAAACTTCAAAGTTGCCTCATCTTGGAGGAGTCAAAGGAAGCAATGCTGAGCGTGGTGATCAGAAAGCAGAGGCGAGATTTGTACAGTACTAGATGTATCCTCAGAGAGGTTTAAAAGTGGCAGAAGGTGATTAGCAACCCTGGGATACAGTATGGAGATGATGGGCTGACCCTTGTGAAGGGCATGGGCAGACACTGATGTTCAACACCCGTGGGAGCTCTGGGTGGACATTTCACCCTGCAGGCAGTGTGGGAGCACTGGGATCTAGATTCCACAACTCCCTGGATCCCAGTCCTGGACTTGCAGAGATGCTCCCACCTGGATCCAGTGCAGAATACACTCCTCAGTACCAAGAGAAGTACGATGTACCCATGGGGCCCAGACATCACACAATCACAGAATGATATGGGGTTGGAAGGGACCTCTGGAGATCATCTATTCCAACCCCCTGGCAGAGCAGGGTCACCCAGAGAAGGTCACATGGGAACATGGCCAGGTGGGTTTTGAATGTCTCCAGAGACAGAGACTCCACCACCTCAAGCAGTGCAAAGTGGTGTCTCACAAGATGAGGGCAATCAGACACTGAGGATAAGCAGAGATACAACTTTTAACTCTTTTACGTAATTTTGGCCTTATTATACTGACAACAATTACCCTTGTTGGACAGTAGTCTAATGGTGTCTTCCCCTTGCAGCTCCTCTTGGCTACGTCTCCAATTTCAAGGTGATGTCCTACACCAGCACAAGCCTGTCTCTGGTGTGGAGCGCCACAGCAGCTGCCACCAAATTCAAAGTCACCTGGAGCCCTGTGGGAGCAGGCAAAGGTGAGAGAAAGGGTGCACATATTTGTTCCTGGCACAGACTCGTGCCATGGCCATGGGAGCCATCTTTCCAAACTTCTGATCTACTGCCTGGGGTAGGAAAGAGATCTATTGAGAAACATGCTCCTCAGCTGTTCGTGATGGCTCTTTCCCTGTTTGTATTCGTGCACTTCTATTTATGAAGGTAATCCCCAAAGCTCTGAAACAGTAGCAGAGAAAGGAATGGCTATTTCCACTGGAGGGGATGCCACCAGCCTCACTGGTGAGCTGCAGGCTCTCAACTTTCCCTTTTTTTTACAGAAAAACAGGTTGCCAAGACTCAGTACCTGGGCAGTAGGGTGCTGGCTTACCGGATTGACCACTTACTGCCTGACACCCTGTATAAAGTCAGCGTTCGGGCTGTCTTCAACAAGACTGAGGGACCAGAGGTGACTCTGACTCACCGCACAGGTATGTTTTGGCTGAACGACCCTCCTTCTGTTGGGAAGAAAAGGCTGAATTCATGGTCCTGTGACTTGCACATTGATGGTGGAATGACATGAGTAGCCTTCATAGCTGGTAGCAATAATCCAGGGCTGTTTGCATGGGTAGGAGTGAACACGTCCTTCTGGCATGTTAAACTTGGCTTAGGTAGGCAACCCTGGATGTATTAACGTGCTCCCTAAAGCATGTTATCATGTATTTGTCAGTGCCATCTAAGGAAGGTAGGAGCCTCTCTGCAGACACCACTCAGGAACAACTCACCAGCATGCACTCTTGAGGTCTGACATTCCTTGATTTGTGGCTCTTCCTCTTCAAACTTGGGGTCCTGGGTACTTTCAGTGTCTTTCTCACGTGAGTTCATTTGAACCACAGTTTCCTGTGGTGTTTGAAGATGCATCTGGATGATAGACATTAGGAAGAAGTTCTTTACAATGAGGGTGGTAAGACACTGGAACAGATTGCCCGGAGGGATGGTGGAGGCCTTGTCCCTGGAGACATTCAAGGTCAGGCTTGATGAGGCTCTGAGCAATCTGATCTGGTTAAAGATGTCCCTGCTCAATGCAGAGGGGTTGGACTAGATGACCTTTAAAGGTCCCTTCTGACCCAAAACGTTCTATGTTTCTGTGATCTGTCCCCCCTTGGTCACCTCCTTGTGTTGTGTCACCAGAGTTTGGTGCAGACGGTAAGAGATGTGGATGAGATCCCTCATCTTAACTGCACAGGGGTCCTTTCCATGGATTCATTAGGAAATGCAGCCTGGCATCCCTGGATAATGTCTGGAAAGTAGATATTGCATAAATACCCAAATCTTTCTTCAGTGCCGTAGTTTAGAGCCATGAACTCTGCGTAACTTGGGCTGTTACGTCAGACATCTCATCCTGGTGAATTTTTGCAGCGCCTCTCGCAGACTCCAAGCCCATCCAGGCCGTTCAAGATCTGAGGATTACTGACACTGGTGTAGATAGCTTGAAGCTGTCTTGGAGGAGACTTCCTGGGGTAACTCATTATAAGATATCCTGGGCGCCGTTCAATGGTAAGAATCCTGTTCTTTTGGTGAAGTGCGATATGAGGACAGAGCACAAGGAACCCTCAAAAATAGGAGGTCATCCCTTTTCCTCTCAGACAATTGGGGTAGATGGGTTCTGTAATGTCTATGGGAGAAGGTTGAAGCCCTGTAACTGAGCCAGGGTTTAGTCTTTCACAGAGATATCTGTCGGATATAGGCACGGTTGGGATTTGGGAAATCAGAGAAGTTGTTCCCTTCCAGCAGTGTATGTGATGCCTTTGTGACCAGATCTCTCACCTGCCCGTGCCTCAGTTTCCCCACATGCAAAGTTAGCACGTAACACTCCGCCCTGGTGAGATCCCGTAATGTATATGGGAGGAAAGAGCTGTAACAATAATTGTTAATAGCAATTTCCCTGCCCTTTCTATGTAACGCTGGTTGTTTTTTTGAATGGCTTCTCTCAGGTGGCTTGGAAACCTCCCAGGTGGTTGCAGCAGAGACTGTCTCCTTCACAATCTCCAAACTGAAGGAGAGCACCACCTACACCATCTGCATGTCTGCAATGATTGGGGGAGAGGAGGGAAGCCCCACGCTCCTCACAGCCAAAACTTGTGAGTACAGAACCGCTGGGTGAGGGCAAGAGCCACCTCCACATTAGTGCTGGAGGCCATCTCTTCCTGGGGGCTCTGATGGGAGGTGAGGATGGAAAAAGAGCAGTATTGCCTGTTAGACACCTTACTACTTCTCAGGTCCCACCAGCCAGCAAGCCAGAAATCATACATTGGTCCTTTCTTCTTATTTCTAAGAAATGTTGGGACTTTGCCTGTCTTCCCATGCCAATAATTATCGCGAGATGCCATTTTTGTGACACGTTATCTTGGAATTACCTCTGTAGTTACAATATCTTGACCACTTCCAGTAGATAAAAGCAAACATCACTCATGACGTTGTGGTGTCACGCGACTTGATTGATGCTGCAGAATAGGCAGATTTGGAGATCAAGTGGCAGATAAGATGCAGGGTGTGGAGTCAGCACGAGCATCTGGCCCAAGCGAGCAGGCAAAATCTTTATTGCCCAACTTAACAACTCAAATTTCACAATCGGTTTAGAGAAACACCTCACAGTCCAGGCTGAAGATCTGCCAACAGTTATTTGCTAAAACTCCATGAATTCCCACCAGCTGAGGATCTGATCTGCTTCAGCTTTCTGGGAAATCCCTAAAGTGCTGCAGGGACTCCTTCCTCACACCAGAAACATGGTATTTTGGGAGGCAGAAGGTCTCCAAAGCCATTTGCTGGTGTGTTTTCTGGCACACACATCTTTGCATCTTGGGGTAGATGTCATCTGAAAGATTCACCAGCAGCTGGAGCTGTGGACAAGCATAGCAGAGATGTGCTTCGTGCTCATCATTTCTATCTGGACTTTTTGCCTTTGATTTCAGGATTTGAGCCTCCCAAAGGATGCATCAGCTTCTTTTCAGCTCAGTCAAGATCTCGGTGGTAGCTTCTGCCCACCCTAAGCTTTGTTTCTTTCTTCTCTAACAGTGGATTTACCCAAAGTGACTGAGTTCACAGTGCAGGAGGCTGCAGAGACCAGCGTTTTGCTGACATGGACGGCTGTTCCTGGGGCATCCATGTACCTATTAACATGGCGCTTGTCCTCAGGTAATGATTTTTTTTGGTGGGAGAAGGAAGGGTGGTTTGTAATTTGGTCTCCTCCTGTCCTGAGCTGCCCCATCGCCCAAAGATATTTGGGGATGGAGCATGGGCATGCTCCTGTGATCTGTCTGATTCAGTACCTGGGCTTAGAGCCGGCTGATGCTGCAGAAGATGCAAGAGGCAGATTTTAAAGGGGAAATTTCTTTTCACCACTAGCCTTAAGTATATACTGTTTCCTTCAAGTGTCATGGCTTGTTTCTCCAAGTGCTGCCTAGTTTCACCTGGGGTAAACGATGCCATCACTGATGGCACCAACACTGTTCCTTCTTTTGAACCCATCTGGACCCTTTATAGCAAGAGAATGGAGGGTTGACCCTGGGGGCTTCCATACATCATGTCCCTTCATCTCAGTTTCTTCGTTTGGGTGAAAAAGAGGGGGGAAAATGGCAGCTGGCCCACTGAGGAGGCTGACGAGATGGCCCGTTTGGCCATTGCAAAATTCTTGGGGGAAGAACAAGGAGATGTGAAAATTGCTTAGGAAAAAACCCGCTGGTTGGCGTTATCAGTCTCTCTTCCTCTGGAGTCACTATCACCTGTCCATCAGGGATAGACGCAGTGAACCAAAAAAAGGTTGGTTGTTCTCATCTGTACAGCCTTAATTCTTACCTGTTTAAAAGCTCTGCTATATAGTAAAGAGCTTTTAAAACTTTCTCATTCATTGCTCACCATTTCTAGTGTATATTTCTTTTTCCAATTGATTTGGCCTTACAGGGTTTGCCCTTTGAAAACACCAGCTATATTATTTTTTTCCTGCAGTGAGCCTAAACCCCTTTGAATATAGCAAGTCTCCTGCCGCTGTTGCTTCAGCCACTAACTTTTTGCTAGGGATCAGTTCATCTTCACAAATCAATAAAGAAAACGAATCTGACACAATTCCCCTGCACTCCCTGCAGTGCTTTTTGAGTTACCAGCCCGTCAGCTTTAATTTTTTTAATTCCAAGGACATTTTGGTATTGGCAGCTTAAGACTAGCAGCATATGTCACTCAGGATGAAGTCTCCTGTGGTAGCATCATTTTTTTTGCTCTACATATTATGGATAAGTGATTAGGTAACTGAACATTGGGTTCTCTAGGGTGATTTAAGTGATCTAATGCAACTGTTCCCCTCCTCTGCCATGCTGTTAAAATATCGATCTGTAAGTATTCAAAAATCATTGGTTTCAGAGTTGTCAGGGGCTCAGAAATGGATAATACCGTGTCTGACAGTCCCCCTGTGCCCTCACTCGATCGATCCTTCTGAAATAGGTTTATAACTATTGATTTAACATTCCAATCAGATGAATCTTGCCGCCGCCTTTCCACAGTACCAATGAGGTCAAATTTATGCTCATAGGTGAGTAATTCCAATTTCTCTTGTTTAATTACCCAGGCTGCCAGCATTAGTGTATGAAGGCAATTAAGAATTTTGCCTTTTTTTTTTTTTTTTTGTCTCTCGGTGCCTTGATTAATTTTCTTCTCTGCAACTTGATTTTTTTTTCTAAACGAGTACTCATTCATTACCCATTTTCCTTGCCCCCCTTTTAAGCTCATTTAACGTCTTCCTCCCTGCTGGCTGATTCCAGCCACCCAGGGTTGGGTCCCCTTCTACGCAACTTGAGTTCATCCCAGCTGTAGACCTCCTCTGTCCAGTGTTACACAAAACCAACCCCATGTATGTCAACAGGGATCCCTCCAGAGCTCATGCGACAAGAAGGACCTTGGAGAAGTTCAGCTGGACATTGTTCTCCTCTCTCTTCTTTCTACCTTCTCTTGATTGTTCTTGGAGCACCACAGTCATGGGTTTCTTATCCACCTAATCAATAGTAGCTTATTTAATTTTCATTTGCACCTTGAGCCTCCCAGTCTCTTGTCCCTTGCAAAACATCAGCTTCATTCTTTGTAGAAAATTGTCCCCAGCAAAGACCATCTTCCTTCTCCAAAGGTTGCAGACTACTTCTTGCATGTGCATCCTTCCCTAGGTATGATCCAGGTACCTCCTGCCTCAGTCTACCATCAAAGCCTTGTTTCTGTCCCAGGCTACGTGTGTGGTAGCCATGCACTATTTCTCATTGTGTGAAAGACCCATTATGTGGAGAAAAAAAAAAGGGGGGGGAGGTTTAATGCCACACAATGGCCTGAACTGCAAAGGAAAAGTAGCTGAACTTGCCTGTTTGAGGGTCTGGGCAGGCAGGATGGGTGGTGGGCTACCACAGAGCTGTGTTTTAGCAGAGCTGTCACCTTGTGGTTCCTACAGCAAATCCCTTCAGACAATGTAGGATGACACCTAAACCCAGTATTATTTTGACTTGCCTACCCAGAGAGAGGGGAGTAGAAGAGCTTGGGTCAAACTGCAAAAGGGATTTTTTATTGTTTTTTTAAAGAAGCAAAACCTCCCTTCCAAAATTTTTTGGGGGGTAAATGAGAACATCTAATGAAAATGAAACCGATTGTTTACACTGATTTAATTTCTTCCTGTAGAAACTAAGCTTTTTTTTTTTTCTATTTTTTAAAGGGAAATGCTATTTCAGAATGAAAAGGTGCAACTTTCACTTTGAACAGTGTCAAAACTCATCATTCGGTATTCCCAAAACAAGACACACATAAAATGTCAAAACATTATTATGACTTTTTTTTCCAGATTTTTCCTATCCTTATTTTAGATCAAAACTATTATATGCAACCAAATTTTTCAGGTTTGGTTCTACTTTTCAGCAAACTTTCCATTCATTAACAGAAAAGAATCCTGTTTTGATACATGCTGACCACTGCAAACCATCGGTTGACCACAGAGCTCAGTCTTGGCCACCACCTGGACCAAATGCCCTCTGTAAACAGTTGCACGAATTCCCATTTTCTTTTCCTAGTCGTGTACTCAAGAACTCCCTTGTCACGTGTAAACAACCTTATTTCATCTGGTTTAGGACCTGACCATTGCGGTTTGCAAACATGTCTTACCAAGAGTCTCCACTCCGGAGCCCAAGACTCATCTTATCCCCAACCTCCAAAGGTGGTGTCAGTAGAAGACGGGATGCTACAGAAATGGGAGTCATTTTGAGTTCCTCTGGATTCCAGTCAATGCATGTTTCTTCCTTTTTCACAGCTTCTGATCTTTCCCAGGAACTGGTATCAGCTGCTTCTAGATCGTATCAAGTGACAGGACTGAGCACCAAAGAAATATATGTGTTTTCCATAAGACCAGTCTTTGGAGATACAGAGGGACCAGAGACAACACTCCTTGGGGAAACAGGTATGGAGCTGGAGACTTGTGTTGCGGTTTTACCTGGGTAACTGCTATTGAGGATAATTTCTTGGCTTCTCTATCCTTCTGACACTTTGCTAGATAGTGGCATCGTAACTAAAAGAGGTTTGAAAAACACCTTTTCTGTTTGTCTCTTACAGCGGGACCTCACAGAGAGTCACCCGCACCCATCGCTCCAGTGACTTCCACAAAATTGGATACAATGAGATTCCCATCCATATCTCCTAGCAATGTGGGGACCACTCCTCTTCCACTAGCCACCACCACAACACTGCCACCAACTCCAGCGACCCTACTGTCGACCACTGCAGTGTCCACGCTGCTGACAGCTCTCCCTGGGCCAAGTGAGTGTGTATCCATGTGTGATTCGATGATGATGATGTAGCAGTAGGTCAAAAGCACCAGGGACCATGGTCTTCTCTGATCTCAGGAGCCAAAACTAGTCTTCATTCACTGGGTAGTGACAGCGGCCGATGTCAGGGAAGGGGAAGACACAAACCCCATAAAAACGGAGTAAGTTCTCGGCACTACCCTGTTGCCTGCTCACTCACCAACTCTTGGCACGGCAAGAGGTATTTGTGCTTGGGTTTTTCCTGTTGCCCTGAACATAAAGAAACATGGTTTAGGACCCCACAGCTTACAGAGATCCTCTCTTCCCTCTGCAGTCTGTGGCAAGTTCAAAGCAGACATTGGGTTCCTGGTGGATGAGTCCTCGAGTATTGGCCAGAGCAATTTCAATAAAGTGAAGGATTTCCTCTTCCGGATCATTTCCTATTTCCCGAAGATTGGGCCTGAAGGGACACAGGCAAGATTTTGTTATTCTGCTTCCTAAAGGTGTTTTTCCTTCCAAGTGTTCACCTTTTGCTCACCTCCGCGATGACAGCAACCTGCTCACTCACGTGTTGTGGCTCAGAAAAGGCTGACACATACTTGTGTGTCCAACAAAGGCATGAACAAAAGTCTAGAATTTTGCCTCCTACCCGTTTGGTTATATTTCCATTTCTTGGCTATTTTTCCAAGAGCAAGTCATCAGGAATAAAGCAAATCCCAGACCTACTGAAATGCTGTCTAGGTTATGGAGCCCAGGGGTGTGTCAGGTGCAGGTACCCCTCTAGGACCCTTTTGTGACCCCCCCACATCCAGACTGCTGATGGTTAGAGACCCAGGAGAGGGTCCCACCAGATGGGAGATGCAGCACATGCTAGCAGCTGGATCCTCCAGACAAAGAGGACCAGATCCCGAGGCTGTGCTGTGAAACACCTCAAGGGCAAATAAAGCCTACAGCATTAAGCAACAGGTCAGCAAAGCCAATTGGAAGACTCAGAAGATAATCTGGGGGGAGTCATTTGTGTTTAATTAATGTAATATCTGAACTAGTCCTTTGAAAGAGAGACCTGCAGAGCTTAAAGCAGCGTAGTTCTGTTGATCAGGGGAGCTTCTTGCACTCTTTACTTCCAGGTAGTCTTGAAGGTGTAGCCACATGATGAATTTACCCTAGGGTAAAAAATAATTCTGGGGAAGCAAAGACATTTCATAGAATCATAGAATGGGTAGAGTTGGAAGGGACCTCAAAGATCATCTATTTCCAACCCCCCTGCCATGGGCAGGGGCACCTTCCACTAGACCTGGTTGCTCAAAGCCCCATCCAACCAGGGCTTGGACATTTACAGGGATGGGGCCTCTACAACTTCCCTGGGCAACCAGGAAATTTCAGTTTAGATGGCTATAGTATGAGCTGAGGAGCTGGCCTCCTTTTGCACTCATCATCTAGTTCCAACTCTCTGCCCTGGGCAGGGACACCTCCCACTAGACCAGGTTGCTCAGAGCCCCATCCAACCTGGCCTTGAACACTTCCATACCTTGCCCACACTTAAGCATATGGATTATGCCCTATGTACCTGCCAACTTGATGGCCATTTTTTGTTGGTCAGTTTTCAGTCTGCAAGAAACACAACTGCTTTCCACTCCTGTTGCACCGCAACTAGGTGTATTGTCTAACTCAAGGCAGTTTATTGAGTGATGGCACATTTGTTGTGTGCCTGAGCCCTCCACGTTTTTTCACCTCCTTTTTCTTTGGCAGGTTGCTGTTGCTCAGTACAGCGAGGAGCCCAGGACAGCCTTCCACTTCAACCAGCACCGGGACCGCAACAGTGCCCTGAAAGCCGTCAAGGGACTGAGCTACACTGGGGGCAACACAAAAACAGGTCTGGATGGGTGAGATGCACACATGGGGTGGACCTTCTGGACCAAGACAGAGGCTGGAGACCAGGGATGGCATTTGTCTGAGTGTTTTGAATCTGTTTGCCTGGTTAGAAAGTTATGGCCCAAAGTTCTTGGCCCATAAATTATGGCCTAAAAGTTGAGAATGGAGGATTGAATTTAGTTTTATTTCCAGGGATACTCTTTCCAGCTTAGCCTGGTGTCCTTTATCCACGTCCTAGTGTTACTACTGTGTTTCTCTTTGTTGTTTTATAACCTTGCCTGCACCCGAGGGAGGTTTTTATACCTGCCTTGGAGATAAAGCCCATAAACATTAGGTAAGGATAGTTGATGCTGAAGCATCCTTATTGCCCACTATAGGCACATTTTAATCAGCAAATTCCAACAGTTGTTGCCTTGTTACCCCTAACAACAAAACAGCGTGCCCCGTCCTATTTTCATGGTGTGTCATCATGTAAATGTCCTTTGTTGACCTCTCTTGTACAAAGAATAGAGCTCTTCATCAGCAAAGCGCCTCCAAAAATCATACACTTTTGTCTCATGTAGTTAAATGCTCAGAGACAGACACGACTTTCCACCTACTCATTCCCAGCAGGACAGTAGGGTACACCTGGTTCCCTGAAGGTAAATGAGCAGTAATATTAAATTGAAGGTAATTATTTTTAACTTTACCCTTCTTAAATGGCCCAATTAATGTCTTCCAGTCAGTCAATGTTAAGGGAAACCTTGAGGCACCCATGTTTGTTAATTGAAGGCTTACAGACCTCATCTGGGCTCAGTCGTATTGGGCAGGAACACAATAAAATGGGGCTGATCAAAATATAAGGATTTTGATGGGACTGGTTAGGGAAAGCAGGCGTGAAACTGGTCAGACTACAAACTCCTAGGCAACCTTGCCTCCAATCCTTCTTTTTATGGAAGTCGTATCAGTAGAGGCATTTTACCCATCACAGGAGTCTTTCCGTACTGGTTTGGGGCTTCTTAACCATTTCAGTTTTGGGGAGAGTTCTTTGTAAAACTTTCCTGGTCTTTCTAAAGAAATTTGGAAACGGAAATTCTGTGGGGGTTTTTTCCTAAAATGCAAGGAAAGCGCTTCAAATCTCCCAAATGTATTATTTTTAGCTTTCCAAAACTACCTGCTGAATTCAGCCTGAACCATTTCAGCCGACCTGCTTTACTGCTGTCTTCCCTCAAAAGACGTTGCCCCCTGTTAGGGGCTACGGTCCATTTATGGACACTGAATGCCCTTTTTTCTCCATCTGTGGAAGGGAACCCACAGTTCCCACCTGCAGGTGGGGACAGGCAGATTTACACCACCCCTCTCTGTGTTTGCCCAGGTCGTGGCATAACCTACATGCTAAAGGAGTTATTTCAGTCCTCCAGAGGGATGAGGCCAGATTTCCCTCACGTGCTGGTGCTGATGACCGATGGGCGATCCCAGGATGATGTGTTGCTACCAGCCAGAGCAGCCCATGATTTGGGTAAGAGTTGCCCTTTTGCGTTTCCCTGAGGCCTTAGTTCTCCATGAATTTCCAGGAGGTTGAGGGTGGTACGTTATATGATGTGTGCACTTTGAGTGAACTGCTGGCTTTCTTCACTCCTTTATCCTTTCTTCTTTCTGTTCCTACTTTGAGTGTCTTGGTTTTCTATAACTCACGTGTGCTGCTCCAGGTGAGTTGTTGCGTGGCTGCTGAAGTGCCTAATCCCAGCAGAGGTTATTAACAGGAAGGTTGTGACTGACACGAAGGGTTTGGAAACTCTGCTCTCAAACAGTTTTGCTTCTGTTGAGTGAGTGATGTGTTTCAGGGATCCGTGTCATTGCTGTGGGTGTCTCAGGAGCTGACCCCGTTGAGCTTAACAGCATCTTGCTGCAGCAGAACCTCCAGAATGTCTTCTACGTCAGCACGTTTGACGACTTCCCCCAGATCCTCCGAGAGCTGATAGAGGTCATCTGTTCTGACCCCCAGCCTTCAGGGCCTCAGCTACCATCTGGGGAGGTGAGCTTGCTTCACAGCCCTGTGAATATGAACCAGCTTTCTTGGTGCAAGTCATGAACAAGGGCAATCTTCTTCCCTAAACAAAGTCAGAACAGATTGAGGACACTGGATCCAATCGTGACCTCACTTACTGTCCAGCCCTAGAGATAAAGAACAAAATCTTGGAACTCAAGGGGGTGGAACTGGAGAACCCACAACAGACCTTTGGAAGTTTCATTGCATAAGGCCACTTCAGGGACAGAGGACTTAAATGTATTATAAATTCATTGCCCTTTTCTAGCTCTGGCAGATGGGTCATTGGTACCATTATGAGCTCATCTGCAGAGCATCTCCAACAGTGATATTTTATGGCTGTTTTAATGAAAAGGTTGGTGATACTAAAGTGCAGTGACCTCTTGACACCTAGCTCTGAACAGTCTATCTTAATTTCACTGGGGAAAATTACAGTCTCCATAGTAGTTTGTGGACAACTGGTCACTGTGGTCAGCAAAGTCTGGTCATGCTTCAGCTCATAGGTAGGTGTCCACACTTGGCAGAATAGCTCAGATGGTGATGTTTGTGCTATGGCAGTCTAAAATTAGGTGAGATTAATGTTGTCCATGGATGGCTGAATTAGGGTCTTTATTTCATCTCTGCCAAACCCCTTTCCATAGTTTCTCCCACGGGGGAGAAGAATTGCATTGACAGTACCCTGAAGCCTTGCAGATACGTAACCAAGAATATTTAGAGTCTCTCTGAGCCAAAAAGAAGATACCTGAACTGTAGGTGTAACATCGGCCAAGACTTCCTGAGTTATGGATACGCTCCCTGACTGCATTTTGTCTCACAGAACTCTGTGTTCTCCATCCTGTTCTCCCAATTTCAAGAGACAAGCTGGAGACACAATAAATAATGCATGACCTCCAAGGGACTTTAAACAGTCTGAGGATATGAACAGGTCTCCTGGGTGGTCAACCTTGCTTCTTACTTCTGTTGCACAAGTCAAGGGGTGTGCTAGTCTGTGTCTCATGGTCACTCTGGTTTGGGTTTATTTGCCATCCTTTTGCACATAATAATTTCACTATCATTTGTTCTATTTTCCTTTTCCTTTCAAGAGCTTCAGGAGTTCACCAGCTCCTCATGGAGGCTATGACCCATACAGCTTTACTACGAAGGGAGAGAAAGGAGAGAGGGTGAGTCCACCAGCATGAACCATCCACTCGGGTAATTAATGTGCAACTAAATGAGTAGAATGAAGGAAGAGATCTAGCAAAGAATCATCTTCAGATCCTTTCTGTTGGTGTTTTGATACATCGTGCTCCATGCTGGCTTTGGAAATCAGGCAAGAGGGAACTAAGGGGGGTGTGTGTGTGTGTACTGGCATGGCAATTGGGGATTCCCTCAAGTGATACAGAAGGTTAGTGCTGCATGAAGCTGTTTGGGTTTGCAGGTCTGGAGCCATAACCTGCCTGCTCCTACTTTCCATATGTTTAGGGTCTACCTGGGAAGGATGGAATTCCCGGGCTGCCGGGCAGACCGGGGCGGACAGGTCCTCCTGGTCCCCCTGGACTTATGGTAAATATTTTGTTTTTTTAACAAACCTTGTCAAAGTGCCATTTAAGAGAAAAGTGAACATGGCTCTCAAGTATCTCTCCTGTTTTGCAGGGTCTCCCTGGCATCCAAGGTGATACTGTGAGTATTTTGAATGCAGCAAAGATCATCGATTCAGCGGGACTCTTAAGCTTTGCTTTTCAAGCCTTTCAAAGGCCAGTTGTGCTCAGCAGGACACCAGGGAGAACCAAGTGACCCGTTTTTCCTTTATGAGGGGTTATTGCTGTCACAAAATAGCTCCAAATAAGTTTCCCTCTATTCAGACATCTGGCAAATAATGCGATGCAACATGGGCACGTTTCTAGCCAAGTAAACTTCAATGAACCAGAGCGGTCGAGAAGAAGACCAAAGACTCTGAACTCTGCCTTCACTCGTGTCTATCACCAGCAGCATTGTTTGCTCACAGCCTTCCATACACAAATTGTTCATGCAACAGTCCATAGCGTTGCTTGGAAAACGTGCATCTAGCGAGACTAGCCAAACCTCACGTGCCCTTGTTTTTGCTGAACTAATTGCTCTGTGCTGTTGATGTCATTGGTGATGGCACAACTTTGCACACTAGATCCGCAGTCATGAATGTCCCTCCTCCTCTGCTTTTACCAGGGCTTTATTAGTAGACAACTGTGTTTGACCAGCTAAATCTCCCTTGGTTCTGAGAGCTAAAGTGACAAGGGGCTGGTACTAAGGTGCCCAGGTCATTTGAGATGCCCTAGGGCTTCTAAGGCAACCACGCAGGGCTGATAAAATATGGGACTTGATGAACGTTTCTGAAGTGAGAGCTGGAGGCCAGGCAGGTATCAGAGACCATCACAAATGGCACAAGACACCAGTGCGTGTGTAATTAAACTGAGCCCCTGACCTCCATTGGCTGCAGTGAGGTGTAAACAGCCAGCTCACGTGCAGAGGCATTTCAAGGGCACCTTCTTGAACTTAACTCCATCTTTTAGGCTCGATTCAGTTGCTTAAAGAGTCCTCTCCTGTGATTTGAGATGTCCTGTTATCCCACCCATCCAAATGATGCTTCAGAAGGACAGAGGTCTCCTATAAATCCTGCATCATGTCTACCAGCTCCATGCTGTGGGTGCCTGAGGATATCACCCATCTTTGGGCATCTGGATCAAACTGCCACTGTCTGTGAAGGGGTAGCACCTATAACAAGAGTTGGGACATTTGTGAGCCATGGTTTGCACAGGTCACAAGGGTCTCCGACACAAACCACTGCAGCCACTGAATGCCCCTTCTGCCTCATTTACCTTCTCCTGGTGGATTAAATGAGCAGCAACCCCTCATTCCTCACAGCTTCCCATGGTGCTTGAATGGACTACACTGTCAGTACATCAAGTGTCCATTCTGTATGCACCCATCACTAGAGAGGGTCAGACAACGCACCCATGGGTGACACGTATGTATTTCTCATCAATGTTTGGCCCAAAATCCAATTCTGGGAACCCTTTTTTCATGATAACTTTAAAAGTGAATGAAATTTTATTAGAGACAGGTCTGTGACTTGAACATCCCACAGTGATGGTCTTACCAGTGCTTTCCTGTTTAATGCTGAAGGATCTATTTTTGATTCCAGGGCTCTCCTGGCTATCCTGGACCAGCGGGGCCAAAAGGAGAGAGAGTGAGTTTCATTCCTGGGTTTCATTGGGCAGAAGCTATTGTGTTGCTCTGATCTGTACTTTCTAAGCATTTGTACAGTGACCTGTGGTGAATATGAACTTCTGAGCTATAGGTAACGGCCCTACGCTGCTAGTCTTCAGCTTGGGGAGTTGTCCTTCAGCTTTGCTAGGAGGAATCTAATGTCTTTATGGAGAAAAGTGCTCAGTCCTTGTCCCAGGCCCTTGGCACGTTCCAGTTGGTGATTTGCAGAAGGAGGTATTGCTTGGTTGGGTCATTCTGCATTTCTGAGTTTCTGCTATGAACAAGCCTGTTTGCGTACATTTAGGACACAAAAAGGTGAAGCTTCAGGGTCAGTTGTGGGCAGATCCCAGGAATATTTGTCCTGTTCTTCCTCCAACCCCCCAGTACGCATTCCTTCTCCTTCCTTGCATCCCCCTGAGCCATCTGTACGGCTGCAGGTCAGGGAGTGGATCCTGCTGAAAGCCAACCTCCTTTTTTTTCCCCTGGGATTAATTTTCTGCCATTCCAGTAAAAAGAGCTCATGCCATGGCCATGGGGTTTCTGGTGCCTCTGCAAAAGACTTGCTGCAAGGAGACAGTTTGGGTCTGCAGTGTACGGACGGCCTGTTTGGTTTTAAAGTCACTTATGCCAATCATGAAATTGCCCCTAAATTATGAAACCACCTGATTTCACCTGGACCTCCCTATGCAGCTAAGCACATATCATCTTCTCCTTGTGTGCAGGGCGAACCAGGCTATGTCCTGGGAGGAGTAGAGGTGATTCCTGGCCGAAATGGGCAGCCTGGCCCCCCTGTGAGTATCATACCCACGATTGGTGGACCCTTCAACCTCCCAAGAGCTGGCAGAGAAGAGAAGGGAGCTGGTCCTTCCCTTTCCTGGTTTTTGTTGTTGCAGGGACAGAAAGGGCAGCCGGGGGTTCCTGGGGTAGCAGGACCACCAGGTTTACCAGGGCCACAGGGGCCACCAGGGATCTCCATCAAGGTGAGCATGGTTCTGTGATGTTGTACTACAGAGGGAGGAGACTCAGCATAGTCCAGGGTCTTCTGGATACTCTGTTCATTCAAGAGCCCTGGGAACATTCATTTCTTCTCTCCATCATGGGATTTTCCCATTGAGGCAAAAAACCAGAAAGAACTCTGCAAAATGTTCCCATCATTGGGGCCCTGCAGTTCAACACAGTGGAAATAGATGATGGAGCTTGAAAAGGATACGATCAGCCTTGCTTGACGTGGTACCAGATTGAGGTGGCCACTCTAAGACTTTTTCAGCTCCAGGTCCTTAGGAGGGTTGTTCAGTGGCTGGAGTGAAACAGCCAGGATCACTTGTGCTAAAGCTGACTGATGGTTGTCACCAAATGTCTGCTTGCACCGTCAGAAAGTCTCAGGAGAGACCAAGATCTAAACTCCCCTCTTCTACCCTAAGGGGAGGTTGTCATCAGATTTTGCAGGTTAAAGTGTCTGGAGCACACAGGATAGAAGAAACCTCACTAAAGCTCTGTTTTCCCTTTGGGGTGGGAGTTTCGGTCTCTGGAGTTGTCAGCCTGCAGGAGCTTTTTGCCAGGACTATGTTTAGAGAGGACTGGACCCCCTCCCTAAGTTACCACCCCACGGTAACGCTCCTTGTCCTTTGTGTTTCAGGGTGAACGTGGGGATTCAGGTACCAGGGTAAGTACCTGAGATTGGCTTTCACTCCTGCATGTGATGAGAAGCCTTTTTTTTTTTTTTTAAGTATTTCTAAGCTGCCCAATAGGCTCTGTCTCCTTCTCTGGAGACATTCAAAACCCACCTGGACAAATTCCTGTACAACCTGCTCTAGGTAGACCCGCTTTGGCGGGGGGGGGTTTGACTAGATGATCTCCAGAGGTCCCTTCCAACCCCATATGATTCTATGATTCCATACTAACCATATGTCCATGAAGACCCAAAAGGGCTGCTGGGACACTCAGTAAGACTGTCCTGTGCTTCTTGCAGGGCCCTCGTGGGAGGAATGGCCTCAAGGGTGACAGAGGAGGAATGGGAGAGCTGGTGAGTGGTCCATCAATAGCCAGTGGCTAAGGAAGAGCTGCTGGCTATGGTGGGAAGGGACCATTGGCCTCAAGGTGCCCACTGCCATGTGGGGTGGGCATAGAGGGACAATGTCTACTGCCAGCTCTCATCAGCTCTCTCATCTCACTTTGGGGTGCTTCACTGCTGCTGAGGACTGGCAGATTAAGCAGGGGCAATTAAGTGTTTCTCACTTTGTCAGCTTCATCCTGTTGACCTGTCACTCAGGAACTGCCGAAAGGGAAATGTTAGAAACCCAGCAAAAACACGGGGTAACAACCCAGCCATTCCTTTTGCCAAAAGCAAGGGCGTGCTCTTGCTCATGGCATGGAGAAAAGCTGTGACAAGTGCACCCATCACGGTGCTCAACCATGACAATAAACCCTCTGGCATAGTCAATCACGTTGGCAAATGATAACAAATGTCACCTGATGAAGGTCACTCCAAAGCAACAATGAGTCACGCTTGAGCCCCCACTGTCTCTTTCACCCATGGAGCAGCTGAGTGCAACCCTCCTTCTTCTTGCATCCCACCCCTCTGGTCTCAGCAGAAGAGGGGAGAACTGGGGCAGGTCCAGAGGAGGGCAAGAACGTGGGTCAGAAAAATGGGATAGCAAATGGACCAAGCTGGCAGCAGGTTCAAAACAAAGAAAAGGTGGTGGATCTTCACAGAAGTCCCACAAGGATGTTTGGGGTGTAGGAAGCTCGACTTCAAGGGGAGATAAGAGAAAGAAAAAAGTCTATGGAGGACTACTAGGAATAAAATAAACCTGATTAGTTTGGGAAGTCCCTGCATTACAAATGGCTCAAACCTGAAAGATTACTGAAGGACTATATGCATGTCCTGTTCTTGCACCCTTCCCAAGGTGCCTCTTACTGTCCATCATCATAAGTGGGTCCCTTTTTTGTTACCTTTGTCATACTGTAGAGCTATATCCCATAGACCAGCCATTTCCATATGTCTGTCTTCACCATTTCTATACCAGCAGCATCACTGTGGTCACCCTGTTACACAGCCATGAAAAGCAACTGCAGAAGACAGCTGCTGCTGCCAGATCAACATGGGTACCCAGGCTCTAACAAGCAAACACATCTTTATTTTCCCTTCTTGAGTAAAACCAGTGATCCATAGCTTATTTGGAGGAGGGGGGAAGAAATTTGGGAATACATAGACATCTCTATAGATCCTCAGTGGTAAAGGAACTGTTCAGATACGCACATCAGTATATATATTTCTCTACTTGTGTTTCTGCACCCTTAAAAATCAACCTTTTCTTTAGTATGATTGACAAGAAAAAGTTTGGAAGAAAAAGACCTGATGATGTGTCTTCCTTTTCAGGGGAAACCTGGGTTGCCAGGCCCAGTAGGGCTAGATGGTGTTCCTGGACTGCCTGGACCAAGGGGAGAAAAGGTCATTATTCAGATGCTTGCAGGATCCATCAGCCCAAGGGGGAGCTGAGACAAAGTAATAGCAGGGTAGACACGTGGGCAGGCACGTTGGGATCTCCCACCATTTCCCTTCACCCCCTGCTTGTATGGGTTTGAGTTTGTGCATGGTAGAATAGGTGCTTCATCTCCATCCAAGTCCATTTTCCTCTCAGTCCTCTTATTTCCACCTAGTGGAAGATCTCCTCTGTAGTTCCTGCTATCAAGAGCAGTTTTTTCGCCCAAACGTGGCCCAAGCCCTGCCGTGCTCCTTTCACTGAATCCCCCACCCTGCTTCAAATGGTCACTGGAAACATCTACAGAAATGGTCAGTGGAAACATCTGCAGACCCTTGTTTTTTAATTCTCTCCTCCACCTCATTTTTTGCACCTTGCCTGAAGGTTACTGGCTGGGCACATGTCTTAGCCAACTATTTACAGAGCAAATTTCTCCCCTCCTACTTTGCAGGGTGGCTAAGGGTAGAGCTCTGAAGCAGATATCTGGGTAGGACATCTCATGCTCTGCCCTCACTTTCCCGAGGGCAATGCTGTGCTTACCTTGCAGGGGATGGCAGGAACCAGCGTTCCTGGCACCGCTGGCTTGAAGAGGGAGGAAGGAAGGCAGGTGGTTGGGCAATTTTGGGGTGAGAGTTGCAGCTAAAGTCCCCTGGGAAGGTCCAGTTTCTCCAGAGTCTCCTCCAATATCTCTTATCTAGGTTTTCCTCAGAGGGCACATCCTGTAGTTACAAATGGGTGAGAGAAGGGAAGACACTGGATTTTAAAGTTTGAGCTTTCACTGTTGGTTTGTTGGGTTTTTTTCTGCTTTTTTCAGGGTGTGATGGGATCTCCAGGAGCACCAGGACCAAAGGTGGGTACTGAAGGGTTGAATCTGAGTCCCCGTGCCTGGTACTCAGGCGCCAAGGAAAACATCTAGCTCTAACCATCATCTTAGGCTGTAGGAATGTTGACCCCTTACTCAAAAGCAATGAAAGGGAATAATTTTACACATCAGCAGTCACTGACCTGTGGAAGTCATCGCTGCAGGGTGCTGCGGAGACCTGGAATTGGTAGCAAGATGTGATACTTTAATAAAATAATAAATGGCATTTTGGGGGCCAGTGAGACTCTGCAGGACTGTAGTAGTTCACATGAAATGTGTTTTGGGAGGAAGATGTAAGGAGCAGATTGTCTCACGTCTGCATTTTGGACACCTTTCTCTAAACCGTCCAGATTCATTCCCACGTTTCCAGTGGAGAAAGACCACCCCTGTGAGAGGTGATATAGCCCATACTGAAGTCAGAGTTTTCTTCTGGAAGTGTCCATTTTTTTTCCAATGGTTGGGGGAAAAGGAAACCTTGACTTGACAATTCTCTCACCTTGCTCAAGAGCCTGGGGTTGGTGGGGTTTGCGGAGGAATGGTTTTTGGGCCCTGGTGTTGGCAGAGGAAAGGGACTGGCCAAATGTAGCTCCAACCCAAATCTGGCAACTCTGCTGGGAACCCAGGAAAGATGAGGCAATCACAGCTGCTCATTTTCATTGAGGTTGAACCAGGACCACCTGGGGAAGAAGAACTGATTGGGCCAAGGGTGTGCCTCCAAATTAATCAAATTAGAATAAAGTTTTTAAAGTTAAGATTTAAAACCAAGATGCAAATATACAACCCACAGTATCTGGG